>ML179347.1:0-34566 GCA_004369135.1 Dendrothele bispora CBS 962.96
CCTAACCCTAACCCTAACCCTAACCCTAACCCTAACCCTAACCCTAACCCTAACCCTAACCCTAACCCTAACCCTAACCCTAACCCTAACCCTAAGCCCTATCGGCTAATCCCGGTAGACGCCTCCGGATCACGGCGACGTTCGCTCCGTCACGTGATCTTAGGGTTTCGGCTTCTTAGAGGCCGATCAGAATTTTCTGATGGAATCAACCCCGGGTATCGGTCCCGGGACGGTGATTAAGCACCGTGAGAGACGCCGTCTTTCTTGCTTCTCCCGCTTAGGGAGACGTAAGTCAACTCCGCAGGACGCTGGCATCGTCCCTTTGCCGAAAGCCTTGTTTGGCGCCTGGTGAACACCCCAAAGTGGGTGCGCCTCGTAGCCTTCCTGGTTAGTAGTCAGAGTGTGACAGCCTACGCCCATTAGCGGAGCGTTGCTCCCTTCGCACTTGAAGTTGGATTGACGTGGTAGTCTTTCACGTGACTGCTTAGTTACCCGGTTCCTGAATGGAAGTTCCGATGTATCCGGACTCGCTTAACACCCGGGTCTAGAACAAAAGGGTATGTATTAGTTCGGAAGCTAACCGGCTTCTGAATGGTAAGTCTCGACTCATAGCTCCGTCGGATCTGTCAAGAATCCTTGACAGCCTGAGAAGGAAGGAAATTCTCAATTCGACGTTTGTAAGATTACTAAGTATTTTACCCACTCGCGACAGCCTGTGGGAGTAAGGAACAGGAAATTACATTGAGTACCCGCATGGTTTGCGGAGATAAGTATATCAAGATATATTTATGATTTGCTTGGCGTGAATATCGCACCATATTGCCAAGTATGACACAATCAATACTGACAGGATCTGAAGAGTATAAATACGAAACTGCGGTGCAGGAGTCTCCCCAGACTCCACAGTTATCCTGCGGTATCGTTTTCCACAAGTTGTCCCTAACCTGCAACCCCAACCCTTCAACCACTAACCCTCCGCTCGGCTTCGCCTCGCTAACCCTAACCCTAAGCATTTGAAGCAAAAGTTGACGTGGCAGTTCATTCACGTGACCGCTTAGTTACCCGGTTCCTGAATGGAATTCCGATGTGTCCGGGCTCTGTCAAATGACATGGGCCTAGAACAAAAGGGTATGTATTAGTTCGGAAGCTAACCGGCTTCTGAATGGTAAGTTCTGACTCATAGCTCTGTCGGATCTGTCAAGATAAACCTTGACAGCGTGGAAAGGAAGGAAGTTTCCAATCCGATGTATTGAGATTACTAAGTATTTTTCCCACTGTGGGAGTAAGGAACAGGAAATCATATTGAGTACCCGCATGGTCTGCGGAGATAGGTATATCAAGATATATTTATGATTTGCTTGGCGTGAATATCGCACCATATTGCCAAGTATGACACAATCAATACTGACAGGATCTGAAGAGTATAAATACGAAACTGCGGTGCAGGAGTCTCCCCAGACTCCACAGTTATCCTGCGGTAATCGTTTTCCACAAGTTGTCCCTAACCTGCAACCCCAACCCTTCAACCACTAACCCTCCGCTCGCCTTTGGCTCGCTAACCCTAAGCAAAAATTTTTCTGAGACATGAAACAACTTGCAATAGCTTCAGACTGCATTTACCTTCAAATTGACCGTTTAAAGTTCATACTTCACCGTCTCCGCCGTCCCAGTATAGACCGTCTCTCCCAAAACCGACTCCCCAAACTGTTGGTAGGGCTATCTTCCCAAATCGATTTTTCTCGCTCTCGGGGTAAGTTGTGCGCGCCATAGGACCATCCTAGCTTGAATTCTAGCCCGGAGCCAGGGTGCGCACTCGCAAACTGAGCTCACCAAAAATCGACCAATCCGGGTTGTCCTTCCGCGCGGTTCCCCGAAGCACCCACATGTTATTAACGGTTCTACCTACGAATACACCGAATTTCTCTATTGTGCGCGACATATACGACCCTAAGGAAGATTTCTCTCCGCCAGACCGAGAGATTTCAAGTGGTCCCTCGAGCTCTAAAAATCGACCAAACCCCCTGCCGCGTGAACCCGCTTCGTTTCGGTCATATCTCGCTCGTTTCTGGTCCGTTTCTCATGGTTCAAGCGGTGAACACGACGGAATCAACCCTGGCCAGGTACCTGCGGGCGCCTTTTGGCCAAAAAAGTGCGGGAAGTGCCCTAACGGAGGAAGAAGTCCCGATGCGACGGTCACGTGACCGGGCGTTCAAAGGAGCGACGCGCGTCGCTCCTCGAGGTATATCCATAGCACATCTATACTGCCCTTCTATACTACATCTACTTATAGTTCATATAACACTACTGAACAAAAACACATTCTATCATGAACAACATTTCTCTCTGTCCTGCCCTCTCTCTCATACCTTGTCTCTCAAAACACCACTGTTATTTATCCTAACACTCGTCACTCGTCACTCGTTACTCGTTACTCACTGTCTCTAAACACACTTTTTTTAATGCTGATACCTCCTTGAATCCCACTTTCTTTTGATTTCACTGTTCTCATTCACTCAATCACATACACCCTTCCTTACATATTTCCTTTCTCTCACATATATCACCTCATACCATCCTTGATTCTCATAGATGCCTCAACACTCACATACATCATTGAATCATTTCATCTTTAATTTCTGTTATCCTCCGCTTTCACATCACTACTCTTTTCGGAGATTCCATCTAAATAATAACATAGCGTCTTGGGTGGGCATATGTAGCTCAAAGAACAAATTTTGACTCGAAAACAATGATAAATGTCTCATATAACTGGCAGCATCCAAGACTTTATGGATATCGTGGACTTGGTAAAGCTTGCTTGGATCACGTTGGCATTGGTGGTACTCGGACTTGTGACAGAAGTAGCAGTAGAGGTTGAAGCTAATAGATGACTACTCTACTTATACGCAGGTACCATCAATCCCCCAGCGACACCTACCGAAGATGCCCTCCTGTATCCGGCCTTCTTCACCTTCACTTTCTTCTCCATCACCTTATCCTCCCGTCTTTCCTCTTCATCCACTGGATCGTCGTCCTGACTCAAGGGTCTAACTTGAAAAACGAATGGTGTTGTGTGCTAGATAGCGGTTGCGATAGATGAGCGACGGCTTAAGAATTCCCTAGTTGTTCAGCACTGAACTGCAATCTGTTTGAAACTAGTGCAGATAGTGTTGAGAGAAGAATGGGGAATGTCGGAACCACAGCGAATGGATCAAGAAGTGAGCTTAATGGAATGGGGAGGGGAAGCGAGAAGGACCATTTGCATCTGTTTGATGATCGAGGGTTTGGAACTGGTTAGAAAAAAAAAAGAAAAAAAAAAGCGGCCAAGATACTCACTTATTACCCCGTCATCGACGTCTTCACGCTACCGACAAGCGAAGGATGATACTTCAATTCCAACAAATCACCTTCGTTATCATATTCATCCTCGTTTGCCTAATCCCTCAATCCTCTTCCACCCACTTCCACCTACCCAAGCCCAGCCATCATGGAGTCGTCAACGATTGGAATTGGTACCGTAGATAGTGCCACTGTTGAGGCACAATAATGCTCACAGGAACGGTCGGAGCACTTAACGACGCGATCTTCCCATTGCTTGCACTCGACATAGGTCTTCCTTCATTCACCCAGCTGCCTTCCTCCGTGGCAGCAAAGAAGGGGCGGGGATACGGCGCACCTGCAGGAACGATGGGAATAAATGGCAGTAGTGCTCTCTCCCAGACTCAACACCCAGCCCACCGAACCCTTCCAGCTCTCCTCGTAAATAGATCCTGCCTAGCTGGTACTTGATTAGCGTTACTCGTGAGACTTCTATAGGGATGACGTTGTGAATTAGACAAGAGAAAAAAGACGAGACGGCTAGAAAACTCACGTAGTATATGAGACAACGAAACGTACACGCAAGGTGGCAGCTCTGGTAAGATTACCTCTCTCACATATCTAACCGCTTCGACGTCTCCAGGATCCCTCGTCGGAGCTGGACATCTCCTGACTAAAGCGTACGACTCCTCACCGAATATTGGATTCGGTAGATCTTTCAAGTACTTCTTCAAAAGCACGGCAGCCAGATGGGGACCACCGCCGGGAGTAGCTTGCCATATTTCAAGAGAAACAAGGCCTCCGTCGTAGGCTTCTTGAGCAGCGCGTAGAAGTTGAGAAGACGGTAAACGGCGAAATAAGCCTTCATTGAGACCTGAATCTCGAACGAATTGGATACAGTCTCTGACGACGCCGGAAACGAGCTTTTTTCGCCTTGGTAGCCCACGACATCTTCAAGTGGAACGCCGAAGGCGGCAGAAGATGAGGTAGAGGAGTGGATATCGGGGAGGGTGATACGGGATTCGTGTTTGAGATTCCCTTGGTAGACGGCGGGAGGTATGACGATTTGAGTCAAGGGAACGTGATAGGCAAGCTCGGAAAGGGTATCGATGTAAGCAAGCTTGCGGAAGGATTTGGGTGATGTTATAGCACCAGCGAGGAAAAAGAGCACTAAAACCCATGGAACATGAGCGAGGACGTTGAAAATTGAGTCAGAGACATACTTTTGGAGAAGAAGGACGAGTGAACGATGTACTATAAGACAAGTACTTTAGAGAAGAAAACACGGTTTAGAAATTACGCACCAGTCGTTTCAGGTTCTTGCGGTACTCGCGATCAAGACTTCTGTATGCCTTCCAAACTAGTTCTATTCTGGCGTGCGTCTACCCCCAGCGGCGAAAAAGACAACGGCATAGTCGGATTCCACTGAAAACGAAGTGAGATTGATTCTATTCGGACAAGAAATTGTTTACCATAGAGGTTGAGATAAGAAAGAACGCGGCTGAAAACAGACATCAGCGACGGAAATTTAAGGCTTCAAGAGGCAGACGCACGATAACAACAAAATATCCTTCGGGTCTGGCATCGCTGAAGCATTCATAAAGACCCTAGACATCGTTTCAGCTCGAATGAAGAATGTGGAAACTGATATGCATACATTGGAAGGGTCCTAGAACGAATTCAATGAAAATTGAATATCACATAGGCACGCTGGACGAGAAACCTTTCTAATAACGCAAACGAGAGAATGGTTAGATAACTGGAATAAGTGCATCAGTATAGTTAAGACCCACCTTCATCTTCTCGAATATGCCCTTCTTCTTTACAGTTACCTCCTGTCCCTCCGCCGCCGGTGATGTAGCGGCCTTGGTACCCGTCGCTGTGGTCGTAGTCATGGCTTGAGTTCCTGGAGAAGTCAGACTCACTGCCACGCCAGGAGCTGACGCAGTTGCGCCTGTCCTTGTACGTTCTTGAGAGCTTCACCACCATCGGTTTAGCTTCTTCCTTCACTTGTTTCGCTTTGACTTTCTTCTCCTCTGCTTTGGCCTTCTCCGCCTCTTGTTATTCTTTCGATAAAAACTCGTCACCATGGTGGGCCTCAACTACTCAAGCTAGCCTTTCTTCGTCAGGTGCGAGACCCAGAGCGGCTTTAGAAGGACTTTTGGATAGAAGATCGCGGCCGACGAGAGAGGTCTGGGATGAGTTTGCGGGCTTTAAAGTCGGTAAGGAGAAGATGGATAAGAACGCGAGGATGGGTTGCAGCTGTAGACAAGTAACGATAAGTCGTCCATCGATACAAGCAGATATTGTTAAAAGAACCAAGAGAGGGAAAAAGGACGAACACACGCACCTTGATCAGCATCCTCCCTAGCTTTAACCTTGTCGACTCTCGCTTTCGCCTCTCCCTCATCCTGCTTCTTCTCAACTTCCTCCATATCCTTTTCTTCCATCAATCCTTCACTCCTATGCCGCGCGTCCCAAACGAACTCTTGCAACAGTTCATCTCCGTCTTACTGCTTGGCAAGCGCACCAAGCGCACCAAAGTCACCAAGAATACTACGGAAGTCGTTCAGTAGCTTTCGTCCAGCTGGTGATAGAGAGTCCTCGCCTTTCGGAATGGAAACAGTTAGCTAGTTCGTGAATTGAGAACGGTCTGAAAAGCACGGTACCGACCCTGTTTCGTATCACTTTCTACCGGGAATCCTTAATGGCGGAATCTAACCATGCGTCGAATCGTGAGTTGGAGGATAGCGTTGACCGAAAAAACAAAACGGAGTGGTCAGACGGAGTGATGGTCAAGGTGAGATGTCACGTCACGACCCGTCTCCCTGTGATTCGGGTGGTCCGTGCTCAGAATCAAATCTAATGGATGCCACCAACTGTTGGCATCTCTTACGGTCTTAACCGCATGCTTTAGAACTCACAGCAGGATATATTTCATAACCTTACGATGGCCAACTCTGAGACCGAACCCAGTTCTGCCGCATCTCCAGTATCTCAGTAACCAACGGGTTGCTGATGGCTCTTCGTGGTCATTAAATACTCACGTCATGATTGCAACTTTGGCGAGTTGAGGTTGGCGTGCTCGGAAATGGTACTAGAGAGCACCAACGGGACGGTCGTTGAAAAGAAATGAAGGGAAGGTGTAGGTGATAACGGACAGAGGAAAGGATGTACTGTCCTGGACCTAGTTCGTTACATTGAGGCCAACTTCGACTGCACTTGCTTAGAGTAGCGTCAGTACATATTTATTTCATCTAATCGCATGTCTCACAGAAGATCCTACAGATGCCACACTTTGGTTGCGCGGTTGTTCTATTCGGCTTTTCTATGGTGTCGTGCTACGATCTGTTTTACTTGCGTCGAAAAGACGAAGTCGTTACACAGATAAATCTCCTTTACGTGCGTCGCTCTTTCTTTCTACTGCTTTACTCTCAACTATCGCTGAGAAATGATGGCAGTGATGCTCTTATACCGAACCCTTGGACCTTGAGAAGATAGATAGAACCGGTACATACTACGACGTTAAGCTCAAAGTGGATTTTCTCTTCATCATCTCTAACTACCCTTACTGACGAGCGCTACAACGCTTGGTTGACTCTTTCACGGGACTGAAACGCGGATTTGGGGAAGTGATGTGTATAAGTCCGAGGAGTTTTACAAAACTTGTAACCGTGCGTTCTTGTCCGTTTATTTGCTCCTCACATTTGTTCATTGTTTATCACAGAACTCGGCTTGTTAGTCTGGCAAGACTTCCGATTTGTCTCTGTGGTATACCTCACACGCCGCTCTTATCAAGTTGGTCAGGAAGGAAGCCGAAGAACATACTAGGAGAAAAAGGAAGAAAGAATGATTCCACAAACCTTTTCAGCAGCAACGGCTTTCCGAGCGGTAAGATTCCTTCTTGAGGCGGCCCACCCTTTCTTGTTCATGATCCACTTCTTTTGTTTTATTTAGTCGATTAACGATAGCATTCTCCCGTTTAGCGATATGTACTAACGAGACAAGGATTGCAAAGGAGAGATGAACAATTGATTACTTCTAAAGACAGATCAGGAAAGGAAGTGTAAAGCGAACCAACCTCGTTTGACCTATCGTTAATTCGTAACGGTGAGTTGTATACCCAGGAGGAATCTCGAAATCATTACCTTTTTGTCAGTATGGAAAGAGACCTATTCTACGGCCATGTCACCTGTTTTCTTTCCATGGTTTCAAGCTCCAAGACGATGGCGAAGAAAAAAAGTCAAGTACCTTCAAGTTGGCAACTGGCGTGTCAATAATTGTGATTTTCCTTCTTGTTTCCTGTTGGACATGAACGGTTTGGAGATACTTAAGTGAGAAAGTCGAGGAGAAGCAATATACCTTCGATCGAATTAGCTTTAACTTGCTGTGCTAGATGCGCTAATAAGGACTCCAGGATCACAATGCTTGAATCATCTCAATAGACGAAGACTTAATTAAATATGCTTGGCCTCAAGACATTTTCTCCTACGTAGACAAGCTGTCATCTGCACATGTCTATCTGCGAATGCCCGATGAAACGACATGGGATGCGATACCGAAGGTTGAAGCAGAGCTGACTTTCGTGTTTGTCACGCCCCATTTACAACAGCTGGGGAATTTGTGGCTTACCTTGGAAGTACTATATAATTATATCGACTAGTGTTGTGCCTTTCGCTGCCTGTTGACGAGAAAAACAAGACCATATCGGATGGAGAAAAGAAAGAAGGATGCAATAGATGGCCCAGAGCGAGACAGCTTGAGCGTGACGTTACAGTCACATCGTACTTTGCTCGCGACCATCGTTTTCTTCAAAACTAGTCTTGCCTCATTACTTCTCTACTTTGCCTAAAATTCTACTCTACGGTAAGCAATCTGCGTTATCCCTTTATCACTGTGGACCGAAGACTAAATATCTGTGAAGAACACTCCGCAATAACTTTGAAAGGAAAAAATGCATCCGAATTGGCTGGGACTTGGCATGCGTCCACCTATGCCGTCTTTTCAAGTTGGCCAGGGCCCTCAATGCAAGCTCTTGCTCAACAGCAACAAGCAATGCAATTAATGCCTCCCCAAGCTCAAAAGCTCACTAAAATCTTCGTCGGCTCGCACTTGAAAGGCAACTTGTGCGGGAACGAGATATGAAATTTGCAGAAGACAGAGATGGGATCGAGATGCGTGAGCGATTGGCTATATGGAATGACGATGGGAGCGATGAGCTGTTTATATTGAACGGTGCGTCTTCTTGTTTTCTCGCCTGCGAATCTCTCACTTACGAGCGTGTCTTTGTCCCTACTGCCCTCTGGCGAGCTTCTTGAGCACGCCGTCTCGAACAAAAAGAAGCTTACGGCGCCAAATCTCGCAAGTTTGAGGAACAAGAAGCCGAAAATCTCCGACGAGAATCTGAAGCCTTTTTGGCTAGACAGATGGATGAGATGCAGGTGTTGGCTGACGGTCTCGATGGAAGGTGTTTCTTCGTATTCTATCATCGTCTATTCGTTTGGCATTACCTCTTGCTGTTCTTCCTCCAACCTTACGACGATCCATACCATCTTCCTCTAATGAATGACATGAAGAAAGGTTTTATCTACTGAAGAAGCTTGTATAGTTTCCTCTTCCACACCCCTGTCCTTTTCTTATGCTTCGACTTTTCGACCAAGAGGAAGATGGTTCGCCGCCGCCGTTTCGGCCCATTACCGCTGCAGCTTGCTGTTCTAACTCCAACGAGGAGACGGAAAGGAAGCTTGGCCGATAAATATGCTGATGTTGTTCGACGCGGGTGCAGGTGCAGCAGGTCCACTCGAAGATAAAGCAATAAAAAGAAATGGAAGACGGGAAAAGAGGGGTATTTCCTTGAGCGAGGAGGAGAGAAGGTAGCTGTGCGCAGGTTGAAGGCAATAGCGAAAAAGCTTTCCGACTTTCCATCTTACGTCCACAGTTCTATCTCTTTATTTTTCTCTCCCTTTCTGATCTAACTTATAGTTAACTCTAGACGTTACTTGTCTGTTTCGGCAACAGCAGTTGCCGTTGAAGACGATGCAAATGCATCCTCCGTCTGTTTTCCAATAATTAGTAATCCATGGTTCCTTACTATCTCGTACCGTTTCGTATACTCATTACACTAGCGTTTTCTTCGTCGTCTCCTTTGCGAACTTTGCGTCATCCTTATGTCATGGACCATTGACCGAGAGGCCTAGGGAAGAGTGTTTCAAGTTCGAATCTCATAACCGCGGTCCTCGTTGTCTTCGCTAATGTTCCTAGGATCTTTTCTCTATGTCTACTCTCCACAAAGCTTTGAGGGGGATGACTTGCAGTTTCATGTTCTCCCTCTCCGACACGCCGAATCAATGCAGAATCCATGATTCATTCACTACGAAATGGTTAGTAATGATGAATGTATACTTCGATGATATGACCTGTCTGGCGCGTTTGTAGACTCTACTTAAAAGCTTGGTGAAAACAAATTTATTTTGACTTCCGTATTTATCTTCTCCGTATCATGACCATCACATATCCGAGTCTGGACACTCCAGTCACCAAGCTCCTCAGTATCTCACTGCACCTCATGCCTCGGCTCAGCAATCACTAGAAGTTTCAACAACTACTTTCTCTGACCATTCCACGCTTGGGTCTTCCAGTCACCGTTCATATATTTTCCCTCCATATACAAACTTAGGTTTCACTGACACAACCGAATCTGCGTCGTCTTCACTCATGCCTTTGACCAAGAATTCTGTCAGCGGGGATGGTCACGATGACAAATCACACATTGTTGGCGAATCAATTCGTATCAATACTCAAGCCAACCTTGTAGCAACAGACGCTACCATTAAAGCTGCTAGAAGGAGGCGCAAAAAGGAACTCCAGAAAGCATATGTATGCAGTATCTGTGCACCATACTCATTTATTTCCCCTGGAGTCTCTGGTCCGGCTTCTGGAAATGGTTGATCTGGCATCTTCACTGCTTCGAGTCACTGATAGTGATATCTACCACGATAACGTTCCCGAGCTAGTATCCGTCATATCACGACGACGAAAAGCTTCATAAAACCCCGAGAAATCAGGTAGAGTTTGTCGTTCCGGGTCCTCTCAGTTTAGATTTACGCAATAGTAATTCGCGTTTATTCGATACGACTGTGGATACGTAGAATACACAGACAGTTACATAAATCCCAAACTTATACTCTCAAAATCTCTCCAACTACCGGCGCTCGAAACGATATTCCTGTTCGTTCTTTTCACAATTTATGCTGAAGTACTATGGGTATGATCAATCTGAGATTTCTGGAATGTCACCAATGCGAAGACTACTAGAAGGTGTATGCCCTAGACAAACACGGATGAGTCCATTGTCCACTAAGTTCAGCAAGAGTCCTAGTTAGATAAACACCTACAGCAATATGAGGTAGAAATGCTTCTTCGAAGAATTTGCCATCGTCGCTTAACAATCCAACATTGGTTACTACTGAATATATCTACGATGCAAACGCAAAAGTGGTCAATTTGTTTGAAAAAGTTTGAATGGACTCATCAATGAACATACCCATCCTACGACATATAGCAGTCCCGACCCAACAAGGACCAGGAGAATTCGTCTAATTTTGTTTCTAGTCAAGTGGAATTCGTCGTTCATACCAGAGGATGATGGACAGGGCTCAATGGTATAGGCTTCGAGGGATCTCTGGGTGTACCTACAAGCATACCAGCATTGCGTTTGTAGCAAGGTGGCATAGTAAGTATCAGAAAAATCCAGGAAGCTCTGAATGTCTTATACCAGATTCTATATCCAATCATCAACGTCGAAACAATGTTGGTTAGCAACACTGGTAGCAATCTTCCAATTCTGTATAACGTGCCATGTGGTGAGATTACGCTGAACCACTCCAGGATCATTGTGATTGTAGTGCCTAAACTGTCATTCCACATCTCAGCTTTAGAAACAAAATGATATACCGACCAATAGATCCCAGAAGAACAGTGCTTAAAGCAATGCGAGACCTTCCCTTCACCATCACCCATGCTCTCCATGCTACCACTGCATCGCCTATAAGATACTTCAAAGACCGTATAAGTCGGGATTGATTCTGAAGCATAGAAACTGCGACAAACCACACGAACATTCATGGGATAAACAACAACTTGAAGACGTTGAAATGGCCTCAAACTGCTGATTAAAGCCTGGGACTCTTGTCGTGACGTACTTTTCAAAACACGAAAGCCAATCAGGGAGGTATACATGCTCAGTGCAAAATGGACGGAAGACAGCGAAACTACTATCAAAGAAATAAAGAGCAATACAAGTCGCGGTTTAGTCGGTCTGAATGTACTACCACCAAAGGAAATAAGTGTTAGTAAAATATACTGACAAATAAAACTTACCTGGAGAAAGTCATATAAAGAACCACAACTTCTATCGCCATCAAAACTCCTATTTATCAGACAGTTAGTATTCTGTTCCCATTAAGTTATTACTAAATCCTGGCTTGTACCATAAAAAACGCCACCGACAGTATTCGCTATCATCACTTGTCCAAAAAGATCCTCGAGGTCATCCGAGATTGTATTCTCTAACAAGATGTTCAAAGACATGTTACCGAGGCCTTGAGGGTATGTAACGAGTAATAGAGACACGAAGGTATCGAGATGATAATTCTATCGATTTTGAACGCTTTTATGGCGTTTCAAGCTTGATACATAACAACCACATGACCTTTGAAGGTGTCAACTCGAGTGACCCAGTATTTAATCCACATATGGTGGCCCGGCATCATTATCAAAAATCAGTATCGCCTTTTCTTAATATTGCCTCATATCCGCAATGTGATCGGTTTTTTGTTCTCTGATGCATCCAAAAGTTCCTTGTTCGAGAGCGTTTGGGCCTCATGTATACTGAGTGCTGTTGTATTCTTGGCCTATATCTTTTATTGAACGACCAGAGTACATTCCCGATTCACTGTGCGTGATCACCTGCTTGCTCAAGCTCACTAAGTCACATCATCTCAGTCCCTTTTTTAGTACCAATGGCGTTCGTTACGAACTCGAGCGTCTCGGGAGGATAGACTCATCTTGTCGTTTGGTAATGCTTCATTAATCATTCCCCTTAACCCTAGAATTATAGGCCCCTTCATCACCAATCACCGTCCTGTTCAGAAGCGCTGGCACAAAGAAGCACGCATCACTACGGCGGTGGAGTCTCCGAGTCGAAAGCTGACCGCGAAGACTCTATCAACCAAAGGGAACGCGTGCATGGGTAAAAGGACAAACGTCTTTGAGTCCATTCCAATTTCCAGTCCATCATTATTTTTATCGGATCTTCCGCCATAGGAAAACCATGCGGCAGTCGTAGCACGAGGGAATGATGTAGCTCATTGAGGTGGTGTGCTCAAGTTATGCTCATGACCGCGGCTGATATGTGGTTTTTTCCTGGTGGGCCATAGGTACTGAGAAGCACCGCTGGTAGTACTAACGCGGCCTACGTATACAATGCAGTTTACAAGTATCAAGAACCAAAATACAAAGTTTCTTAAGGAGAAGAGAGGGAATCAGTATTACGAAAAGATGTAAGAAAGATTCACTCAGCGAGGACACTGGACACCTCGTTTATTGGCATTGACTCATCGACTCAAATACCTTTACTTTTACGGTACTGAAGGATATAAGCGCTAGGTCCAGAAAGATTCGGAATTGATTCGGACTGAAGAGCGAGAACATCGGGGTCGGGGATCGAAGCTGCGCATTCGGATATGAATCCAGCGTTTTTTTTTTTGGAGACTTGAACATGGAAAATTGACTGAACTAGGTACGTATGTCTGATTGTTCACGTTTTCATACACCATGAGAATTTAAACTTAAATCACACAGTCCGGGGGACGAAGACAATGCCAAAACTCGTACTTAGAGGCGTCTAAGTATGCTCAATGTAGATAGCTACGCAAGTTACTCTCCGACTGAAAAGATGATTACTGAAGTACTAAATGCTAAGCGCTAGCGCTAAAAATCTTTAGATCGACCAAGCGCCCACCAGGAGAAAGAAGTAGAAGGATGAATACCCAAAGAACGAGTGGATGACGCGGGAACGAGGTGAACATCAGTTTGACTGAATTCTGATATACAGTATAGAGTCGTACTTGGTTGAATTTCTAATCAATTCCTTTTGCTACACAAAAAAGACCCGGTGCTGAAAGCTGATGTCGACTTTGATTGGTGACTTCATTCAGAAGCCTCACGAAAGTAGGATGTCTCCCCATGAGTCCCCAAATTCATCGCGAGACTTGCTGTTACAGCGCGGCAATTAGACCGGCTTTCTGGGTAGGACCCGGGGAGTTCGCAACAACCGTAGCAAGTCACCTTCCCCACAAAGCTTCTGTGAGTGATTCTGCATTATTAGCTCGTCGATCTAAGTATGATAAATTGATACCTCATTTCCGTTAATCCCCATAATTAGAAGCGCTATCTGAACACCGATGTCATCGTCCTTTGATTCTAGAATCGGTCGATGTTGACTTCCAGAGGCAAGGTCTACGTAGAGAATGGCAGGAAAACGATAGGCGCTGGTGCAAAGAAGGCCTCGTTGCTCCGGCACTGAGCTTTTCCGGTCCAAAATCTATCAAAAATACTTCCCCATTCTTGTTTTGACGAAACAGCCAGAATGCATGAGTTTTCTGGTGACAAGGACAAGTGGCTTTTTCCATCTCCATCGGGCTTCCACAATGGCGTCAATCTTTGATTTCGAAGAAGCGTCTTGGAGGTGAGATGCAGAGACCTACAGTATAAAAGAGCTAGAGCTCGAGACTTTCTATCCTAATTATCTCCACAAACTCCTCTCCCCGATCTCTCAAACGCACACAAAAGCATCATGCATAACTCAACTTGTCCTACCTATGTCGACAACTATAGGTGTAATGCTCCCACCCCTGATTCTGGAAGGACATCCCCGACGTCGACGCTATCCGGTTAGTTGACACCCTTTGTCTCTTTATCTTCTTTAATCGGAGGAAGTGATGTTTAATGTCAGTTGATTCCATGACTGAAGACCTCGAGAAAGGAACGGTTGAACCTAATCTCTACTGTAAGTTTTTCATGCAAACTTTCGACAGGCTCGAGTAAGGAATACTCATCGGTTGTTGTACAGACGAACTACCTCCTTTCATAAAGTCAATCAAAGAAGGATGGCATTCTTCACTTCAAGCGGCTGCGGTGGTCGTGAGTCTATATCTTATATTATCTTTCTCTTTGAACACGCATGTTGATATGGTGTTTCTTATCTGCTTATCCTGTAGTCCACTCTTTTTGCCGGGACTGCAGCGCAATTCCTTGGAACAGTAAAGGATGCTTTTGATGACATGGAAAGCTCGGCGAAGACGATTGTTCTTATCGTTTCATACGGAGGAATCATCTTCAACTATAGCGCAACGATTGGTGCGTTGTGCCTCAGCGATCGAGTGGCGTCGTTTCCACTGCTAGCAAAGTTCAGGCCATTCAATGAACACGAATTACAACCGCAGTTAGGACCGAGACCCATCAGTACAGTCCTTGAACAAGTCAATGCTGGAAGGATATTCACCTTCCTTTATGTGCACTGTGAGTTGAATCAAAGAACTTAAAGCCTTATCCGATTCCTAACGGCAAATCGATTCTCTAATAGTTATGATATCACTGTTTCTCGGTATACTGTGCAATTTTTTCCAAGTCCTGATTTTCATTGGATTAATTGAGACGCGGGTGATACTTGTAGTGATGACGATCGCTGTGGCCTTTTCTTTGCTTTCTCTTTCGTATTTTGTAATATGGTGTTGATTCGATAGCTTTAATATGCTACTAGTAGGTCTGGAACCTCAGTGTATAGTATGTGTAATAGTCGATGTACTACTTATTAACTTTTTTTGCTCAGTGCGCGTCGTTGCATAACTGTATTGTGATACTACAATGTATTTGGACTATTCATAGTTAATTTATTCGCTCATCTCATAAACGATCGAGGAGAGGTCGATAATTTAATGAGAGATCAAGCTCAAATTGAGAAAATCGCAATAAAAGCTTTTAACATGCTTGTCGCCGGTCGGTTCGGCAAGCTCGGGCTCAAGTAATGCCGGATAGAAAGACCCAAAACAGATGCAATCTGAGCCTGCAGCTTCAGAAGAGTATCTTCTCATAAATTAGTTGGTATTTCCACTCTTTCTGAGTGATTTATGTCTTTTATTTTCTAGATACTGGAACTTGAAAAAAGTTGGTGGGGCCGGCATCATCATGTCCGTTTTGACAATGATGACAAATGGTTGTTTGTACATATTTTGACACGTGTTTAGGTGGCCTTGGTGTGCCGTCGACGCTCCCTCTTTCCGTTTTTACTCGCCCTTCCCAAAGCCTTTTGTTTTTTTTTCCTTATTATTCTTCCACTTTTGTTTCTCTTTCTCTTCATTTTACTTTCCTGATACTTCTCGTCCCTCTATAACAACTACCCAGGCGAGTCTTTCTTTTTTTATTGGTCTGGAAAACAAAGCTGATATGTTTTTGTTAAGAATCTAGAATACAAGGTCACTCAACGGGATCCACAACCTATCACCATCATCCGCCGTATCGCCACACATTGCTATCCTGACGTCTATATACGTTTGTTTACAATCTTTCGAACCCCTGCATTGGATATCATCAACCACTGCAACGCGTTACCCCCGTTCTTGCTACACCAGCATCTTCCCCGATTCAACCGACACGGACCCGGACCGGTGACTAGTTTACACCGATATTCACTCAAAGAACGACAACGGGGCCATAGACAAGCCATGAGTCATACGACGGTTAGACGTAGCTCGCGACTTACTGGTCCTTCGACGTCGGCGACGGAAAACCCCACCGAGTCGTCGGTCAGGCCAAACCCAAAGGCTAAGACCAAGACCAAGAGTGTGAAGGATGCGGATTTGACCACGAAAAAGAGGAAGAGGGACGCTATGGTAGAGGAAGCGGAAGGTGCTGGACGAGGCGAGTTGGAGGCGACTACCGGGGGTTCTAAGAGGAGACGAAAGAGTCAAGAAGCAGAGTTGCAGTCTGAAGTCAGTGGTGCTCTGGGTACGGATACAGTCGTTCCTGCGCCTACTGGACCCCCGCATAGGTCAACTACAACGAGGAGAGGCATCAGGGAACCCGACCATGCCACTCAGCCTCGACGACAGTCTCGGAGACTGAATAACGCTGAAGCCGGGCAGCCGTCGACATCCTCGTTGGAAACGGACCGTATTAGACCAACCGCTCCCCTTCCCGATGCCCATGTTTCTACCAACACATCGTCCGACTTCGCCCAACCTGCAGTCTTCCCAACAGATTCCGTTCTTCCTTCGTCTCCTTTATTGCTGAAGGAAAAAGAAGTAGAGTTAGAGGTCGAAGACCGAGGGAAGTATGGAGTAGAAGAGAGTATTAACGGGGAACAAACGAACACACAAGCAAAACCTGTTGGTGATACAAAGGTGCGTGGTTTCCCTCCCGTTCTTGCCTTTGCTGCCCTTTTTGTTCCTTCCGCTTGCTGCTATCGTCCTTTTTACTCTTTCGAGGTCGATCTATGACACATGCATCATATACCTTATCCTTATTCCTTATGCCTGAATCCAGTCGTCCTCTCTGCTTGGTCTTTGCCGGTACCCGTGTCCTATGCTTCATTTCGAGCGTCTGTGTTTACATATTTCGATCAAAGTCCTGTTCATTTCCCCCTATCCCGACGAGTGTTGCGTTCCATGGGCTTCACGTCCTGTATTCACTTGCTCCACGCTTTTCTCTCTCCCCGCTGCCCTCTATTCATACTTTCCTTTCTCGGTTAAATAAGTAACTATAGTCATATGCTCGCTCGTTTTCATGTTCAGCTCGTAGTACTTCATTTCATATATCACTTTTCATCATTTCCTTTTCCTTATTCTATTCCATGGCATCACTCTTCTTCGTCTTGGGATGCCGTTCAGTCAACTGATGTACTTTCCTTGTTGCAGGAATCACGGCCAACAGAGCCAGGCTCTAACGTCACCGAACCTGCGGTCATAGAGTCTCTTCAAACGCGGGCACAGACAAGGTCAAGGAATCGGTCACAGAAGCCTCGGTCTCGTTCACAATCACGATCCAACTCTTCTTCGTCCCCCACGCTGAAAAGGGTGATTGGACGAAGCGCAGCAGCGGCAGCATCGAAGACGACGAGTCGGCCAAGTCGAGTTGTAAAGTCGACTGCAAGAGGCAGACCTACGTCGACGGTTGTCGCTGCTTCTACTGGGGGAGCTCCGTCATCGGTGGAGGGAAAGGGCAGGGTGCTGAGAGGACGGACGAAGGTGCTTCTTGAGAACGAAGAACGAGAGGATGGGGTTGGGAGGAAGAGAGGAAAAGGGAAAAAGCGTGCCGGTGTGTTTTTTGTCAAGTCTTACTGTTCGATGCATTTTTGTTTACTCTTTTTTGCTTTTATCTTCCCGTCATAGATGACGTTCCTTCCGAACCCCAGACAATGAAGACGGAAGTCAGTCAAAGTTCCGCGCAGGCGGGCACTGCGAAGCCAAGGACAAGAAATAGGAAACCCGAGTTGACTAGGTTGTCAATACCGCCCACTCGGCCATCGGTAGAGAAGGAGGCGGAGTCGCCGTTGTCTCCTATAACACCATCAAGTCCTTCGGTGCCGCACACGGATGGTAACGACGGTAGTGAGTCATTGGCGAAGGATGGGCGTTTAACATTGGCGCCCGAAGCTGAAGCGGGTCCCGGACCTACAACACTTGCTATACGAGCTTCTTCCTCTCTGTTGTTTTCTTCTGTGGAGCCGCAGCCTCCTACGGCCGTGACGCATGTCGTCGAGGGATTGACGTCAAAGACAAGAACTAGAACGAGGCCGGAAAAGGACGCAGGCGAGACTAGTGGACGAATCAGACCTTATCCCGCGAGGGTGACGAGAGCTACAAAAGGCGATGGTGGTGTTCAAGGTGAAGGAGAAGTTAAGGGACTAGGGAAAGAGAAGTTGGAGGGCAAAGGGAAGGGGAAGGGTAAAGGGAAGGAGGAAGCGGAAAAGGTTGTTACTTCTACGGAGTCCGAGACTATCGCGAAGACGAGGAGAGCAGGTACTAGATTAGGTCCGACTCGAACACGGATGAAGGTTATAAAAACCACAGGAACTGACGGAAGCTGGGATGGAAAGGAGATGGTCGCGGAGAGGGAAACAGAGAAAGATAGTCGAAGAGCTGTAAGCAGTGAGGAGATGAACAAAGATGTGGAGATCACCGGTGAAAGTGATGGAAACACCTCTCGCGTTGTGTCAGGAGATTCACAGCAAGTGAGGAGATCTACGAGGACAAGAAGGAAATCTGCGAAGCTGAGGTTGGCAGACGAGGAGGAAAACGAAGCTGGAGCGGAACTGGAAAGAGTAGGGGCTGGGAGAGGCAAGGGCATGAACGAAGGGGCGAAAGAGCGAGAGAGGGAGAAAAGGACTAGGAAAAAGAGTTCCGAAGGTCAAGGTCGAGGCAGCGAAGAGAAACTGGGGATGGAATCAAATTCTGGCTCGAACCCAGCGATTTTCATACCAAACAAAATCCCAAGGTCAAGATCACCTTCTCATCCCCAAACGACGGGGTCTCCTTCGCTGTTGTCTCCACCATCCCGTCCATCTCCACTCCTGAAGTCTTCCTCCTCTTCATCCGAATCTTCCAGCTCAACAAGCGTACCGGGACGTGCAGCGTCCTTTCAATTTCCTGTACATTCTCAGGCTCTTCGTTTGGACATGTCACTGGAAAAGATAGCTGGAATGGGATCGGGCCCAGGACTGGAGAGAGCGGAGAGGGTTGAGACACCCGAATCGTCTACTTTGACATCAGTAGGGTCTCTAGCAGTACCTCAGCATCAACAGCAGATGGCCATAGCACCAGACACGGTCAAAAACGTGATCGTTGTCGATGTACCTTCAAGCACCGCTTCAAGTCCATTGATATCGCCATCGTTGTCCCCTATTCTTAGCGGTGTAGGCCAAAAAGTTGAGGATGAAGAGGACGAAGCGCATCATTCTGCCCCTGATCCCATGTTTCCTCCCCTTTCACCTACGACCGACGAGGTTATATCCCCGTTACGTACGCTTTCTCCCTCTCTTTCCGTTCCAGCTTCCCGTTCAGTATCTCCTACTCAATCTGACAAAGGGGATGCTGACCAAGAACATACTCCAATTCCTCCGGATCCTTTGTTTCAAGTACCTTCGGCGTCCCACACCGAAACTGGGATCGAACAGAGTTTTCCCTGGTCGTCTTCGTCCGTGTATAATGCACAGGTCCCTGGCCTGGCTAACCGTGCATCGTCCCCGACCCCTTCCACGATTGCACCGAGTTCACCTTATCTCAGCCCAGCGGAATTTCCTTCTGACAGGATTCTTTTTAACGACGACGGCGAAGAAATCGGCCCTGCTTATCTGCCTTTACCCGTAAATTCTGCTAATTATTGTATACTCGTTAATAAGCTTTCGCCCTTTTCACCCTTATTCGGGCACTTTCAGCACCAACACATGCCGGAAGACCATGCTGACCAGGACCCGTCATCAAACGCAAGTCATCAATCTCATCCTCAATCCCAATCTCCTCTATCACTACCATTATCCCAAAGGTTTTACATATATCGTCCCCATCCCAAACCGCCTTGTACTTCTCCCCCACTGTTCAACCCTTGCGATATAGCGAGAGAGGACCTAAGCCCGTATCCACCACACAAGTGGTTGACCAGTTTCGATCCGAAGTTTGCTTCTATGGACAGGGAACGGGGCGGAGGAATGTGTGAGCATCAGCATGGAGGGTATATGGAGTGTGATTTGGATACGGAGGCGTTCGGAGGTGGACAAGGCAAGGTCAAATTTTCAATCGGGTCGGAGGACCGAGGAGAGAATGGACCCGAACCCCATTCGATGACGACGAGAGGAAAAGTTGGTGGAAGAAGTTGGGGTGCCGGACAAGTTAGTGGACGAAACATGACTTGGGCTTGGCAGAAAATGTATATGGATTTTAGATTGAAGAAGTCAAGTATGAGAGCATTGGGTCCGGTTGAGATTGAGGGTACCGAGGGAGTTGTTGATATGGAATTGGATGATGAAGTTGAGACGGAGACGGAACGACCTGATCAACATAACGAAACTGTTGAGCCGGTATCTGCAGGAGAGAGTGAGGAGGATACCAAAAATGTTGTAGTTCACTCCCAACATGAAGGCACTTCCAGACAAAGAAGGAAGACTCGAAAGGAGGAGATGGAAGACGAGAATCCCTTGCGAAAGAAAATGGCTTTCGGACCCAAGTCGAATACGAGTTCTTATTTGACAGAATGGTTTGAGTCGGGCGTCGAAGGGCTGTGAGTCATTTATTTTCCTTGTCACTCTTCCATCACTCTCTCATGATTCATGTTTATGGTAAACTAATGGTTAACTTTTCACCTACTCTTCCATTATCTCGGCATATAGTATGGCTATGGAAAGGGTGCGATGGAGAACTATTAGAGCTGTTTGCGAGGCTGAGGCCAACGAATATTGGGCGAAACATGGATTGCCTCGACCTTGGCGGGTAGCATATACCGGTCCTTGGAAGAAGAAAGAACCTCTCCATCGAGACATCATCTTTCCTAATCAAACGTTCACTCATTTCTTTGAACCCGAGTATGATAATCCCGATGACATGGACTATCAGAATGAACCAACATACCTTTGGGAGATCGCCTCTGATGAAGAGGAGGACGAGGGCGAGGAAGGAGGTTCTAGCGATATTGATGCAGCTTCAGAAACGGCCGAGGAACAACAAGTTGAGGATAATCTTCTAGAATCAGATTCCGAAGATGAAGACGAAGACGCGGACGTGGAGGATGATATGGGTCCAGTCCATGGAGAAATGCAGCTAGATATCCAGGCCCCCACTAATCAATGGAACACACCTAGTGCAGAAGTGCCGCTTCAGCCCTTGTCCATTTCTCCTTCTTCGACCCTCTTATCGTCGCCGTTTCAGCCGAGTTCATCTTCGTTGGCAGATGCGTTGACACCTCCTAATAGTCTCGCTCCTACGCCTGCACAACTTATGGAACCGCCATCCCCTCCAACACCAGGTGGAATGACATACGATTTCGCGTTGTCGCTCAACTCTCGAAAGGCTGGTAGTTTACAAACTATTCATAGTTAGTTTTCATACTGCTGTTTAAGTTTGAAACATTTTGCTGATTTTTTCTACTTTTACAGTGTCACCAGATCCAACACCCCCTCAAGAGACCCCTCCCACTGTCAATCCCGATGTGGATCACACACAACCCTTGGCAGTCGTTGGTATGCGGCTGCCTGCTCCTCCCTTATCCGACTACTTCATTGCCCGACGGTTTGACGATAGTCTCAACCCCCTTTTGTACGATCCAGATCGGGATGGGATGGAAGGTGCTGAAAAGGAAAAGAACCGGCGACTCCAACAAGGGCGGGGCAGTGAAGTACAGACCTTGTCAAGGCAGACGCTAACATCACCTATTCCTTTTGGCTACTTTCCCGATGCTCCTTCGTCTTCTCCCACTTTCGTCACGTATCCCATAATCGAAACGGGTTCTGCCGCGTCAGAGACTACCTCAAAGTCCGAGGCACGCGATCAACGTCAAATCTGGATACGCAACCGTGTTCAGCGTAGATACCATTATTATTCTGATAGGTTGGGACATCTCAGGAACGGAACGACACCTGATCCCGATAGGCTCCGTCAGTGGGCTTTGTGCGCCGAAAAGGCCGGGAAGCGAAAATGGGACAGGCAGACGGTTATCGAAGAAGCGGTGAAAACAAGTGGTGAGCGGGATGAAAATGCAGCAGATGACAGTTCCAGCCTTGGAACGAGTAGCGGCAAAGGCAAAAGCAAAACGAAGGTAACAGAAGTCGAACTTGAAGACCACGCCAGGAGTAAGGAAATCTCTCCCAGTTACAACGAACCGGTTCCAATCCTACAAACTGTCGAGCATCACGTTTCTATGGGTGGTCCTCCGCGGATTGGCTCCTCTACTTGGTATGAGCAACGCTACCAAGGCTCAGTTCTGCCACCATTTTCACGAGGACAGATAAGCGAGATTCGCTATTTGAGACAAATAGCTCGGCAGAACACCCAAAGGTCGTATGGTGAGCTAAAATATTCTGTTTTTAATCTCGCAGTACCAATTTTCATTCCTAGGAATATATTACGAACCTTCCGGACTTCAGCAAGGCAGTAGCAGGGACGACGGC
Source organism: Dendrothele bispora CBS 962.96 (assembly GCA_004369135.1). Classification (NCBI taxonomy): domain Eukaryota; kingdom Fungi; phylum Basidiomycota; class Agaricomycetes; order Agaricales; genus Dendrothele; species Dendrothele bispora. The sequence continues at coordinate 22,532 of ML179347.1, forward strand.
ATAACCTATTCACCATCCTCCAACGGTTCCTACAATGGCGAATACTACCAACAGTATGACGCTACGAACCCTTACGCTCTGCAAAATCATCAATCAGTAGGGTTCCTTGACGGTAATCACACCTCTGTCCCCCCCTCGACCAACCCAAAATCCAGTGAGCACCCAGATATCACGGATGAAGACGCGGAGGGTGATGCAGACCCGGACATTAATCCTCCTCAAGACTACAGCTGGCCTTTTTTAGATAGTCTTGGTGGGAGCAACCGTAACGCCTCCACCGTCTCTCGTAGTCCGACCGATGGATCATCTACCGGTACTGGCTCAGGCTTCTCTCCCGCCACTCCACCCTCGAATGAAGCGAATATCGACCCTGTCCTGCAAGAGCCTTGCAATCCCGAGCTCCATTCCTCTATGCAACAGCCACCATCAGATGACAGTGGTTCCGCTCTCAGTGGAACTGCTACAACTCCAGCTCAGAGCCGAAACCATAATCGTATACAACATGCGAGTCCACCTAACAGTGGTGGTGACGTCAGCATGTATGGAATGATGGGGCTTACCGTGGGCCGTCAAGGGGCGGTCAATATGTCGGGTATCAACGTTTCCAACTTTTCTGGGGTTATGGGTATGGGTGTCGGAATGGGAATTGAGGTTGGGTTAGGATTCGTCGGTGGGATTGTCCAAGGTTTGGGAATGAACCAAAGCACAGAGGGATTGGACATAGAGCCGTGGTACCTGCCAGGTTCAAACTCGCCGTCGGCAGTCATCCTTCCTGATGGAGTGGATGGTCAACGGTCTCCACCTCACCCTTCGGTACAATCCCAGTCGTGTTCGCGTTCGTCTTCTCCAGCACCGTCACCTATAGGCATTGGCATGGATGTGGATCCGCCGTCACCCGTGGAGCAGAGGTTGGGAAGCAGGAGTCCCAGTGAAAGGGAGAGTCCACATCCCTTGGGGTTCGCTATGGGTTAGAGTTGACCGGCCGTGCGTATTGGGAGATGAGATGAAAGATCGGTGTATCCGACTTGTTGGTTCTTTATTTAAGCATCGTAGTCACAGTGGTAAGTTACTTCCATTGATACGTGTCACCATCCATTCAATTCAGTGTTTCCCTGCGTCTAGGCGTGTTGTCATCTTCTAATGAATTCGCACAGCTCCGTGCCTGTGTCGATGGGATCTCGAAACTCATTTGGAATCTCGTGTTTATCTCCATTACGCACAGACAAGGGAGTATACCGTCCTATCTCAAAATGTCGAAAAAGTAGACTGCGAATTGGCCATGTTCCTCCGTTATCTGACGTGGAAATATGTGATGCCTGACATTGAAAGAACACACAACCTTTGTTCCATCAGGTTCCACGATCATATAGTCCCTATCTTCCATTCGTTCTGTTCAAACATTTCTCACTCGGCATTATTGTCTAACATGACTGTTTTGGACAAGTCACGAACACATTCCCGTGCAAGTGATTAGGGACGGGATCTTACAATTGAGAACTTTGCCCCGTGTCTGATGACCTGTCTCTTTAACTGTTCGTGGTGTATACGATCTACCGTTGCCCTAATTAGACCTTTTCGCTGTTGTTCTGCAACAATTGACCGCTAAAGTGCTTTCGATGTGTCTTGTCATCCCACCTTTATTCGCATCTATAACCTTCTTCAAATCTGTCTCGGACGCTGCTATTGGGGTTGTTCTATGCTTCTATCACTCTGGTCTGATCCGAGCTTCCATTTCTTGTTATGTGTGTGCTTCTCGGTCGTTTTTCTTTTCCGTCGTTTCCACCGTTTTTCTTTTCCACCGTTTTTCTTTTCCACCGTTTTTCTTTTCCATCGTTCTTCTTTTCCATCGTTCTTCTTTTCCATCGTTCTTCTTTTCCATCGTTTTTCTTTTCCATCGTCCATCTGAATAGTATCGTGTATATTGTTGCGTGTATTCTATCTTACTCTAGCATGTCCTATTTTGACCATCGTGTTGTATTTACCTAGAGTACTATCTACATATACAGTGCCAGGCTCGTTAATACACATACCTTTTGATAGTGTCTATTTTTTTCCGCAGCGAAATATTAGTCTCGGTCATTGGAAGTAAACCTAAAAGAACATTGAATGGTCAGTGGGACTTCGCAACTGCTGACTGAATTTAAGCTACACAACGTCTGGACACAGTGGATACTTACTGAAATCTGTTCGAATACATTCACTCGTGCCATTGGTCACATCCCATACTACGAGAACCACGATTCAATACTGCAGGGATGCTCAATTCTCGCGAACGCCGCAAGGAACATTGGAACTTATTTTCGACTTTTCGACAAGTGTTCCTTGTTCTCCTTAGTTCCGATGTATTGTACTCAGTGATACATGTTATCTATCCCCGGGCAATGAGACGTTTTATTTAATTGAAGTCAGGCTGTAATTATGGGTCCAGGAGGCCAATAGGAAGGTGGTGGTATCTGGCCAGAGAACGGTAGCAGTGTTACGAGGATATATAGATATATATTCAATCTCAGAGGTATAAAATAAAGGAAACCACGCTGACAGAAACGATGAAACCAGGGACGACAGGTTGGGAACTTCTGGGCGGGTATAGAACACTAAGGATGGATACCTCGACGATGCCAGGAGTCGATTTTTAGGGTTGAATAACGTTAGTCTGAGAAAGTTCCCAAACGACCGAGAATCCGCGGTATTGTAGGTAAAATGAAGGAGGAAATTCTATAGTAAAACTTTAAAAGTATCAGATATCCATTCATCTTGGCTTGTATAAGAACGAGGATGTCACTGGAGTTTATCAACGACTCCTGGACCAATATGCGCTGGAAAAGAAGCGGGGGGGACAAGATCCAGGGAAAGAAGCGCTCGACCCAAGGTTTCAGAGCTGTGAACACAGTAGTAACACATAAGAAGATGAGCCCACCTATATCAATTCCAACGACTAGAAACCAAAACCATAGTCACCATCGGATCATTGGTGTAATTATCGACCTCGACGTTGTTCGAGACAGCCTAGAAGTGCGATGGTGGTTGGAACCTTGGCACCTACCACACGTTCAGAATAGAGTTCTGAGGACCTGGGCCTGTCGTATCTGAGTTTTCCTACTTGAGAAACCTAGGGAATGGTTCTGATGTGTCCAGAAGTCGAGACGGTGAGCTAAAAATGTATGTGTAGGTGTGTGGCCAGGAATGGAGCATCCCCGTGTTGCTTTAGGAGATGACGAAGGTGACTTGTAGGTGGTTCTCAAAGGAACCTTAATTTCACGTTAGCAAAAGAGCACGATAAATAAAGACCGGAGTGCAAGAAGTAAAAGAGTGGAAGTGTAGAAATAAAACAAAGCATAGACGAAAATTTACTCAACCCCGTAAACGCCTTCCATACAAATACACATGTGAACCTCGTCTCCGTCGAAATTTGCTCTATAGCTTGAGATAATATAGATAGCAAGGATAGGATTCGGAATAGCTGTAGTCACGTAATGACATTATCACCCTTGCCAGGAATCACCACCATACGAATAAAGACATAGAAGCCCTCGAACATATTCATTGAAGGCTTCCGAGTTTCGGGATAGTCTAGGGTGGGCGTTATTCACAGGTAAGTACTATCACAGATATTACTACCTACGCGGAGGCAGCCTTCTGGAGCGGGGATGATCCAGTAGAGCGCAGACGTAAACGCTTAATTCACAGGAATGCTATCACAGCAGACTACCTACTTATACTCCAGCCAAGTAGGTGAATGGTTGACTCGGACCGGGACCGCTGAGCGCTGAGGTACGGGGGATACTGCAGGATTAAAGTCGGCTAGCTGTGGAGAAAAGTGAACCGGTGTGAGTCTGTCCAATGGAGCTTGTGAGTACTGACACCCATGGCCAGAGCTGCGAGAGATATTCATTGTTTGCGTCGAAGAGAAGACACAAGCGCAAAAATTGAAAATCGGGTCACGTGAGGTGCATCATTTTTATTTTTGCGCTCCGAGTCCCTGGGCCTACTCCTGCTCGTTCCGCTCACACTCCTTCGTCAACTATGTCTCCTGAATTATGACCGAGTCACTATGGAACCCTTGCAGAGTTAAGTGTTATCTGGACTATTCATGGATGATGGACGCAGGGCTGTAAGCAAGCTGTAAGTATGACCAGTCCTCCATGACCGTGAGTTCTGACGGGAGCACAGTTTTCGTTTCAATCAGGTCGACCGTTTAAGACAGTAAAAAGAGTTACTTCAATTCCCGAGCTTCAATGACTACGTGCAAGACGGAGTATCTGTGAACGTTTTGCACTTGTTTTTTTTTTCTTGATACGGAGAGTGATCGATAATAAGGACATTACGTTGCAGCGTTGGTCTCTCAATCTATACTTATATGACGTTGATGCTCCTCCCAGTCCTGCTACTAGGTGGTCAACTTTCTTTGAAACTAATGGGATAATAAGAGCTTTTATGCCATTTGTTTCTACCATTTGAGAGCAGTAGGCTCAATGACTATTCTTCATCGAATTGCAGCAGTTGTCAATCTTTTCCTTTATCAGGTGTAATTATTTTCTTTCCATTCCAGCATAATATTAAAATGCTTAATGTTTGGGTTTAGATTTAGACTGGTAAGATTTACACGATAAATACGAAATCAAGCATTGGCATTCGACGAAACAATACCGCTAGCATACTAAGCAAAGGAACTCTTAGTCCCAAATAGCCTGTCTTTAATGACAAACTTATTCAATATCCATCTCTAGCCGCTTATTCATTCACTGGGGTAATCTTCAATGGAAGACGTTGTCCCTTCGAAGGATCGCCCTCGACGACAGGAATAGATCCCAGCGTCATTTCACGTTTGATTCTGACGCCCTCGGGCAAAGCAAAGCGAAAGTTTCTGACCATCTCAATCAAAAACACTTGCATTTCTTGCAGAGCAAAGCGCCATCTGAAAATTGTCAACCGTTTAGATTCTTACTCGGTGGTAGAAAGAAAAGACTCGAATACTTGCCCTATACAGCTATGAGGTCCACCTCCAAAAGTGAGCAAATTGCCATACATGCTGCTAGTTGGTTCTACATCGACTCTCGTTGGGTTACCCTCTAACCATCTTTCCGGCCGGAAGACATGTGAGTCCTCTCCCCAGACAGATTCGAGCCTGGTACGACGCAAAATCAATGAACGTTTTTGGATCTCGAGTATGTATACGGACCTGTTGGAACCCTCGATGTTGATGATAACACCTTGTCCCTTGGAAACATTTATCTCATTGATAACCTCGCCGTTTTTGCCTGTAACAGGTATACTCAAAGGGATCACAGCGTCGACATCGGCTTCGCGAGGGGCCAACGGAAGAGATGCATGGTATCGGAGGGTTTCCTGAAATTCCTTTTCTGAGTCGCGAAACTCACCGAAGTCATGCAAAAGGGGCAACACCGCACCTTCATGAATGCCTGAGTGAACTTCATCTTGTCGAGGGAGTCACTGGCATCGAGATCGAGTCTTCCTTGTTCATGTGCAGCGGCGTAGGTCTGATTTATTTCCTCCCACATCATAATCTGGAACTTTTGATTATTACAAAGCTATACAAAGGTGGGTCTTTCTATCCAGCGTTACCTTGAGCCCGAGCTTGCCGAACCCGGGCCAACAGGCATGCTTATCATAGAAGCTTTTATTGCGGTTTTCCCAGATTTGAGTTTGATTTCATCTAATCATCTTTCGGTGCGTTAACCGTTGCGTTGACAATCATGAAACAATGACTGGACAGAAGATATCAGAACTAGGTATAGGCAATCATGGTGGCGCCCTGATCTCAGCAACGCCACCTGGAATAAATTTGACTGAGACTCGGTATGGCTACATGTACATCAAAAATCAAACAGGTATTTAGAAAAGAAAGGCTTGAAAGGGGAGACATTAAAAACCCTCCGGGTTAGAAACCACATGGGAAAATTCGCCTCGGTCGGGAAAAGTCTGCCACCTTCAAGAGTAGAACTATACAAGGAGAGGTGGGAGGGTAGCACAAAAAAGAATGCAATAATCACTGAAAACGACGTGAGGATTCCATGAGAGAACGAGGTAAGAATATCTCGAATCCTGTCACACAACATATATACATGTATGTACGGGGGCCGTGAAGGCCTAGATGCACGGAGCAGGAGTGGACAGCCCGGAGGTCCAGCGCACGGAGCAATGATCACGGAGATCGGCCACGGAGGAAAATGCACGGAGCAGTGACTCACGGAGATCCAATAGTGCACAGAGCACGGAAATGGAGGTAAGTTGGGGAAGAGAATCAATTCCGAACCTAGGTCACTTACCGAGACGATTAGTCTACTTATTGTAAAAATAATTTCAAAAATTAATAAATTTCTGACCTCTCCTCAATTGTTTATGAGATGAACGAATATCTTAAGTATGAGTGGTCCAAATACATTTTGGTATCACAATAGAGTTAATAACGTGCACTAAGCAAAAAAGTTGATAGAGTAGTATACAACAACTATCACACGTATATTGTACACTGAGGTTCCAGACCTGCTAGTGGCTTATTAAAGCTATTGAAGCAAATTTCAGATTGCAACATATGAAAGAGAAAGCAAAGAAAAGGCGCCAGAGATCGATACCAATGAAAATCAGGACTTGGAAAAAGTTGCATAGTATACCGAGAAACAATGAGATCACGGCTATTAGAGGATTCATTTGCTGTCAGGAATCGGATAAGGGTTCAAGTTCCTTGATTCAACTCACAGTGTAAATAGAGGTTCTTTTCAACATTCACTTGGTCAAGGTCGAAACTGATGGGATTTTGTTGTAACTGCGGGTATATCTCGCGTTCTCTGAATTCCCTGAAATTCGCTCGAGATTTAAAAGACGACACTCGGACGCTGAGATACAACGCGCCATCGTTGTGTCATAGCTGAAGATGATTCCTCCATACGATACGATAAGAAAAGTTGCCTTTACCAAGCTGTCCAGATCATCAGAAGCATTTTACTGTTCCAAGGAACTGTACTGCTGTCGCGGCAAAAAGAGTGGACTACAGAATAAGCAGATGAAAAACAACATGTACGTTTTTAAAAAAAGATGATTATGAGGTATCAAGTAGATGTGGACCATCGCTTTGCGTGACAATTACGAGGCCCAGAAATTTATTGATATCTTATAGGAAAAATTGAGGGCGCTTATAATCATTGACGGATTCAAGCACCCTCGGGTTTTTCTGATTCTAAATGGAGTAAGTACCTGGGAGGAGGAGGAGGAATCTATTAACCGGACTTGTCACAAAATCTGGACGCCGGGTCCGGGAAGCATCCCGATGGCAGCTAAGTACATCATTGTTCCCAGGACCACTCATCCCCTGCACAGACGAGCTTCCCAGCCCTGACTCTGGGGTAGATCTGCCGGAAATGAGTGGCCGCAACGGACACAGGAAAAGCATTAACTACTCGTCACACTACATACTACAAATACAGAATAAGACACTATCTAACGTCTATACACTGGTGGGACATGTAATGGGGTAGCATCGTATATTTTGAGAACTTCATATATGTATTTTGCTGTCAATGCAAAAGCCGGCTTGAAAGAAATGATGTTACCTAGAAGGGCAGTAGCATCAGTTCTAGCAACATATTGGAGTGTATTCCCATGAAGGCTATAATACGAGGTCATATATGAATCTCGTAGCCCGGCCAATGGGATGTGGGGACACTCCAGTAGTGCATGCTCAGGGTTTTCAACTTCATCTGCTAAAGCAAAAGCGACATAAACGTTCTTCAAAAGGAACGGATACCCTATGATTGTCAGCCCAGCGTAGACGTTCAACAGCGAGTGGGTGATCACCGCATAGTCACTGATCAGGAAAAGCTTCATATACACCTTCATGCAAAAGAAGTCTAATTATGCTTTCTGAGCATGAAAATGAATAAATCTGTATAGCTCACACCTCACTCAGTATAATGTTTATAATGCATTGAATAATTATGTACTTGGGACATGTTTATGCACTTAGGTGAATAAATTACACTGGAAGTTGTATCAAGAATGAAAGCTCTGCCAGATAACAAGAAACTTAATTTAAGACACATGTGAGAGAAACATATCATAAAAAACCATAGATTTCCGAGGCTGAATTGTTGTACAGTGTTGTTAGTATTCCCGCTACCTTAAGTAGTGGGTCTTATCGTGGAGTCACCCCAATTTGCAAGTTCTCGATTTTTTGGCTGGTAAATGCATTTCGTGGTCCCTCCGGATCGAGTCGGTCCGCCAACCTGTCACACGCCCTTACTGGGTCCCTCAACCTGAAAGAGCCGACGTAAATCTTCTCTTCCCACAGAACCATTCTCCTCCCATCATGTCCCTCTTCAGCACGATATCCCCGTCATATGCTATCACTGAGACTTTCGACTCATAAACACAGTGTTGTAATCCGCCTTTGCATAACAACACCACCTTGACAACACCGACAGAATCTCGCTCACCATCAAAGTCAATCCTTCGAGAGCTGTCACGTTCACAGTCAAGACCCTAACTAGTCATAACTGCCCTCCTGGGTCCCAGTTGATACTGGGCTGCGATGTCCAAGCTGCCTACATTCAAGCCTCTGAATCAGACTTGCCTGACACTCTCCAACAATCCTCCTCTCAACTGGTGCACACACAACCTGTAGCTTTATCGCCCTCGTATTTATTTGGTGCTCTTGCCATTCCTGTTTCTTCGCAGTCCGCGACTGCCATTCGTGAGAGCCCCGGCGTTGCCGAGAACTTTTTGTCCAACGCGAACAATATTGAAAACCATGTCACACTCGGAACGACCCTGCCGCCTCCTCAATCACCTCCTCAATCATGTACCTCTAATCCCTCAACTTCTTTTGCCCCTAACTCAAACTCCGGCGCTGCCAAGAACCTTTTGACCAACGAGAATAATAGTGAACACCCTGGCGCATTCGGAACCTCACCGTCACCTCTTCAATCACGTAACGCTGAACCCTCAACTTCTTTTCCCTAGTCTCGTATAACCAGACTGACAATACATAGACAGTCGTATGTATGTAGTCTGGTGTCAATGTCTATAGACGAACCGCGTCAAAAAATTATTAGCTAATATAGCCTTACTTACTAGCAGCCGTCAAGCAGCTGTAGTTGTATGATGTTAGATTACTGTACCATTTCGAAGTAATGTTCATCGATTTGGTAAAATTTGTCAAAAATAAATCCAAAAAAAATCTGAAAACTCGAGAAAAAATTGAAACCGGCCTCAGACTTTTTGGGCTGTGACTGTGACTGAACATTACTTCGAAATGGTACAGTAGTACCAGTCTGAACTGTATCCATTTAATGAGAGTTCATTGTAAATTAACATGGACTCGGACTAAGTACAGTAAGTAGAGTAGAAAAATGCAATAGAACGTGATGGGCGGCATAATACGGCAAAGCTTAGATTAGCTAATAAGATTTTCAACTGATTTTGACGCGGTCCTTCCTGCGAAAGTGACACAAGACTGTCTTTTCCCCTAAACCAACTACGAGGACTCCGAACGGACAAAATCTGCTTCTCCAGATGCTTACCGGTGACTCGCTGCATGGATCTCGATCAACACCCTTCAGTGATGACCTATCGGCTTTGAGGCAATGTGCTGCTAATCATGGAATAGATGCCATATTCCCATGGTATACTTCAATCTACAGACTTGCGTAGCGCGATATTGCACCACATTTTTACTGGTGGGTGCTTCATAGGCCAATCAGAGGTCTGTAGGGTTTTTTGTGTAGGATTTACCGATATGTCAGATTTCGTCGAAAGCGCTGTAGAGTGTATAATTAGCAAAAAAAAAGCACTTTAAACCGTATGCTAGAGGTTACGTATTTGTTGGGTTTGGGTTCCTTTTCCGCCCAAAAAGTAAGGTTACAAGTTTGATGCACCCGGTTATGGCGATGTTGGTAAGGTAGCGGGCAGTGCCTCGCCAGCAGGCCCTACATCTCTATTCCAGCTCCATATCTTTGTAGGAATACGCACAAGGACAAAAGACAGGTTTCAAAAAAAAACACCAACGGCCCGGATGACAAAATGTTCCTTTACGCAAAACGCTCGGTCCTTATCCCAAACACTGCTTTGCTTGATGTATGAACATTTTTTTGATGCTTCGATGTGATCTCATTTTTTTTTTCTATGTAGGAGGGCCGTATGAGTGAATACAAGGACCCATTTGGGGTCCTGGCTCGGCTTGGGGAAGACAAGGATCTCTAATTCAATCGAATTCCGGAAGTACTTGTCATGGATCATGATAAAAAAGACGAGGTTCCCATGTCCTTCCATGATTTGCATCTCCTTGGGAACACTGCTGTTCTCCAGATAATTATCACTCCGCGGGCGGTATGGGTAAATTTGCGGGCTCGCGGGGACTTTTTTGGAATTTGCAGGCACCCTTTGATACAATAGATTTAGTGTTATGTAGCCTATTAATCATTGTATATATGTACAATAGTTAATATAAGACTAAAAAACTGTAAGCAAAAAGTATTCATCTTGTAAAAAAATGGGATATGCACAGCCACACAGTAGTATTTTTTTGCTCGGATAGACCCAGTGCTACATATATGTATTAAATAAAGTGTGTAAAGCTGTAGGTAAAGAGTTGAAAAGTGTCCTTGTGCAAAATTGAGTGACTTTTGTATTTGTAGATAACAGGAATTCACGAAAAATGAAAGATGAAAACTATCAAACATGATAATTACAGTAAAATGGGTCCAGCAACACATTGCAATAAAGGATACAATAGCTACAAGAAGATTTTTGCTAGATTATTCAAGGAAATGTAATAGTATTAAAGTCGAGCTCTCCAGAGGGTCCCCGCAAGGTCCCCGCAAGGTGGCTGTGCACTTGCGGGGACTCTTGCAGGGACCTCGCGGGGACTCTCGTGGGGACCTTGCAGGGATCTTGCACAGACTCTCACAGGTATTGCACAAGTATCAAGGGAGTAGTGTCGCTGTATTTTCATGTCATTTCAAGCAAGCCTTGATGTGAATTTTTAATTTTAGTGACAAAACACGTCGAAAAAATTAGTTTTACCTTACAATGCTTCGACAGAATTTGCGGGGACCTTGCACAGATCCTCACAGGTACTGCAAAAGGATCAAGGAGTACTAGGGAGTAGTATGACTGTATTTCCACAGCATTTTAAACATGCCTCAATGTAAATTTGTAACTTTAGTGACAAAAAATGTCGAAAATTTTAGTTTTACCTTACAATGCTTTGACAGAATTTGCGGGGACCTTGCAAAGACCCTCACAGGTACTGGGAAAGTATCCAGTGAGTACTCGGAAGTAGTATCACCGTATTTTCATGGCATTTCAACAAGGCCTTGATGTGATGTGAATTTTTAACTTTAGTGACAAAAATGTTGGAAAAACTAGGTTTATCTTACAATGCTTTAACAGGATTGTTCATTTAAGAACTCCTGCTCAAGGATTTAAAGGCTTATGAGGTGGTACTCCCAATACTCTATCTTTGTTTGAACATCACAGGGGAAAACTGATTTTTTGGACAAATTATGTACCATTGTCTGAGTTTGCATCAATCTGTTTTACTCAACAGCATGGCCAAAAAATCTGAAAGTTGGCACAGAGGACAATTAAATAATAGACAGTTTGCGTGACACACACTGTGTGTGATTGTCGTTGCGTAAAACACACTATGTGATAATTTCATTGCGAGCCCCACACTGCCCCACAGCCAATTTACCACCGAAAAAGCGTTTCTGTGTGAGATTTACACGAAAATATTGAATTTTGGCTGTGGAGCAAGGCTGTTTGCACGCAATAAAAATATCACATGGTGTGTGTTACGCAACGACAATCACACACAGTGTGTGTCTCGCAAACTCTCTAATATAGATTATGTATATGTATTTTTATAAGATACTTTGAAAATAGGTATAATTCGGTAGGGTCCCCGCATGTCCACAGGGTCCCCGCAAAATTCCAACCCCCGCTCTGCGGGTGAGTTTTCCTTTCCAATACGAAGATATCAGTTCTGTTTATGATCATTTCTTAGGCGTACAAGCATA
>ML179347.1:34606-82790 GCA_004369135.1 Dendrothele bispora CBS 962.96
TTCGAAGGCCGTGCAGAAGCGCAAGCCTGTGTTCCTGTCTGATGCCCAATCTGCAGCTAAAAGACCGAAGTTGACTTAAACTTTGGTAGTGATCCATATTTGTAGTCTGTCTGTACCGGCTATCCCAATGTGTTTGCGTGCTACCTACCAAAGTAATCAGGTTTTTAAACGTTGATTTGGACCTCGAATCTTTTTGTGCCAGTGGTGGCTGTGTGATAACTTCAGAAAGCTATTTCAAAAATTACTCTGCGAGATTATTCTGCAACAAGCCTAGATACTTGCAAAAGGTTCGGCCCTTGCCGCTTGCGGCCATACCCCTCAGTCATTAAATCCCATTTATGTACCTCAATACCAGAGTTTGGATTCTCAGAATCTGGCATAACTTCGACCAACAGTGCTAGCAACGCAGTCAACTTCAAGTTTCAGAAATCGGCAGGGTATCAAAATACATATTTTCGGGTGTCTCGGGCATGATCACATCACGTTTCGATCGCTTTCCTAATGGGTTTGCCCAAGCGAGACCTCATAAATTCGGCCTCGTAATGTCTTCATTTCTAGGTTTGAATCAGACCCAGTGACCATGATGAACCGTTGCCCCATTGCAACCATCACAAGTCAACTCTACTACAGCACACTGCCACTGGAGGAGTTTCTGATCTGATTTTTGTCACATCACCAGAATTGGATAGTTCAACCTCTATGTATTTGTTAGACCAATCTCATATAAGGCAGTTACTGCAGTGGATGTATCCTCTAATTTGCCCCCCTTCCATTGAAGCTACAGGATCAGGCATCCCTTGTCACAACACAAAGCATAGATAACATTGTTAGAACCAGTTATCCACCTCTATTTCAGAGTCTGTTGTGAAATCCAGCATTGTGTCAACATGTCAGAAGTTGTCGATGGTGTGAACAGTGTTTTCGATGGGTGAGTATATCTCTATTCCTTTCACCAGTATTGATTAACCCAATAATTCTTCAGTTCAAATAAGATAGGCGAATCAACTGATACTGATGGACCCTTGAAACCAATTCTCATTACTCTTGGTGTATTGTTGATAATTCTCGGCATTGTGGCACTAGCACGTTATGGCTCAAAGAACTGCGGGACCAAGCAGTGGCATGAGGAGCTCGAAGAATCCAAAGGTGAGCGTTGAATGTAAAATCTTGGTACTTTGTATTGATTCTTCAACTTGCTCTGTTTAGCAGCATCAACCACTGAGCATGTATGAGATTCCGTCATCAGAGTTTCTGTGTAATTATGACGGTGGGGGGTACATGATTGGTGAAGAATGCCTAATGAACTTCTGACCAGTGGTGTTCCTGGACGAGATGCCGGAGGTGTATACGTTGGAACGTAAATGGAATGTCAGATCGAGCTTGATCTTCGTGTGGAACGATCGAATTCGCAACGAGGAAATGCCTCGTGGTGTATCTCCGGTGATCAACGCCTTTAGTTGGATAACTTTGGGACATTGTTTTACACAGTCTAACGAATATCCATGGGTAGCGGGCGTTAGCGCGAGAACTAACCTTAACTACCCCCTAAACCCTAGAAAGTATACTGGTACATAAAAATGCCAAGGACATCATCAAGCTCGAAATTTTTCCGGGCCGTTGATAGACTCAGTGACAGCGGGCAGGGCCTCTGGCTGTGTTTCGCACGGGAATTTTCAAATTACTTTTTTACCGCATTCTCCGCGCGGTTTCAGGAGTTCTATCGTGACTCTAACAAGTATTCGTCGGTCTTGACTGCGCATATACAATTCACTGGTGCCTTCGGCGCTGGCTCAGGCGCCTATGACGGAAAGGATATACGTAGTCATCCTCAAGAGGATCTGCATGATGGGACAGATGGACAATGTTGACGACGATTTTGATTTGCGTGATGGACACTTTATAGACCCAATTCTAGACTTGAGAAATCAGTCACCATCGATATGCGCCGCGTCCCGCGCTCGCGGGCGGGCGGTGGCTCTTCGAAGTGAATGACTGATAGCTCGTTGATAATATATATAAAAGAAGCGTGGAGAAGTCAATGAAAGAAGCAACATTTTGTAAGTTTGACTGGCCAGCTGTAATTATGTCGCTCTCGATGACAGCAGAAAAAATGTGCGTATTACAGAGTCTTCGTCCCTTTTGGTACTTTTTCTAATAGTCTAACACCTCAGGTTTGGACCACCATTGATCGGGCTCCTTTTTAATGGGATCTTGTTCGGGGTAAGTAGCTGAAGAGCTCTTTCTAAACCCTTCAATCTGTTTAATACATCCCTTCTATCAGGTCCTCGCAGTGCAGGTAATGAAACTGGATACAAATCTGAACGCATATCAGTAATTTAACGATCTTTGCGGATGTGCATTGTTTAGGCACATCTTCACTTCAACTGGAACCGCAGGTATGATCATCCAGAAATCCCTCAATTAAAGTAGGGGACAAGCTAAAGCGTTTTCTCTAGTGGCGAGCGATGGACTCGTTATCTTGTGAGTGAACCTATGGAATGGACTTTAATGAGTATATTTGGGATTGTTGTACAGTGTTGTTAGTATTAAATAAGTCGGGATTCCGACATCCTAAAAACGTTGTAAGAGACTGGATCAGTACAGTGACCGCTTCAGCTTACCAGTTGGTGCGGTCACTAGCAGGGTTTAGAGTATCTCCGTTGCTTACAGGGTTTTGCAAAATTCGTTTCAGTTGCGCTCAAAAAATACTTGTTTATGTATATTTGCTTATTTATATTTTTAATTAAGGGCAAAGAGGTTTCCCGGTCACGTTAGGGACAAATCTGAAACAACAAAAAACGGAGTTCGAAAGTGAGCCCAGACCTCTGATCGAGCGGATTCGAGCCTCTCTGCCTTAGGATGAGGAAATACAAATAAACAAATATAAACAAATAAGTGTTTTCTGAAGTGTCAACTGAAACGAATTTTGCAAAACCCTGTAGCGTGTTCTTTTAATGAGCAGTGCACGTTGTATTCAAGACTCGGGCCGATAGAAGTAAAATAATCACGTGCCTCTGTTTACCGACACGCCGCGCCCACATGACTGTTTGAGCGGAGCTTCAAATGTTTGTTGATATCAACGAGCTTCTCGCTCCGTCTCTTCACTTCACTCCACCATCTCTACACCGCTTAAGTTACTTGGTCCCCCAACTTTCGTGAATCTTCATGGGGATTGCCTTCTCACTTTGTCCCAGTTTCATTCCTTTCACATGACAACCGGCACTAACTATCCTTACCTTTTTCCAGTGTCTTGTCATTGATGCTAAGCATCTCGTTGGCCGAAAATTCGATGACTCCGAGGCAGATATCAAACACTTCCCCTTCAAGGTCAAGAGTACTGTGGTGAACGGAAGGAAATCGTACGCGTTCTCATTCCTTTTTCATTAATATTTCATGCTAACTCCACTGGTCACGGTTCCTGCTTACTTTGACCCCTCCCCTCCTGATGGCCGGCCACCAAGGGTGCCAGAACAACCTCTGGCCTCGACGTCTTATGTCTCAGGTGAACACAATGTCCTCATTTTTGGTCTCGGGAACTGTCGACATCTCCTTACCATCAAGGGCATTGTTTTTAAGTGAAGCTTTGATGGCTACCGCCGTTGATATGCATCTGCCGTCTTGTAAACCCCTTTGTCCAGGAGGAAAAATAAGAAAGGTGGGTTATCTATCTCTTATCTATCTCCATTTTCCATTGCACAGTTACTAATTGCTACTCTGCAGATATTTCTACCGATGCTCGTGCTCTGTTGACCTGCTCACTGTATGTTTGTTTTTATATTTGTACTTACTTGTGACTGATTGACAAGCATTGTGTAGGCTGTGGCCAGGACTGATTACTTAGTGTAATAATAGTAATACTTGTAGTAGATATTACCTGTTAAAATATCATTGTTTTTTTTTTCATTATCTTATTGATCTTAGTCTTTTATGAGTGAAATGTGAGGGATTTCTGATCTCCCACAATGAATATTCAGGTATAGCTGATGCCTTTGGCTGTATAAAGTAGTATAATCTATGTATAATTTATGCATATTTAGAAGGGACTTGCATGAGGGATATAATCTGCATAATAATGTGTTTTTGTATGGTTTCATTCATTTTCATACTTATTATGCCTACATTATGTACACTATTGTATGAAAGTGTATCTGAGGCTTTTCCTGATTAGTATTAGCTTTGTGAATGCTTTACAATGCCTTGGGTTGCGAATATCAACCAGGTATTGCCGCATGCACATTGCTTTGTGTCGATAACCAGTGCCCTCGTTGTTGGGTTCTTTTCTGTACTGTAGCATTTCGTTCAATTCGGCAGGGGGTGTGACCTGTGACAGGTGGAACCATTTCAGCACTCCGGTTGACCTCCTAAGAAAATTCGGCATTTCTGAGTGGAAATTTCCATTTTTGGTGCTGATTTATGGATTTTTTTCACGGTCACAGCAAAAAATTTTGGCAGGACCGGATTTTTGCTGTGACTTCTGTGACAATTCGGTCAATTCCTGAGGGCTGTGACCTGTGACTGCTGAATTGAATGAAATGCTACAGTATTGTAGTAGGTATGTCTTTCAGAACGCGGTACCTATCTGTTCCTCAACCCAGTAGGGAAGTAGTCTCGTATAACCAGACTGACGATACATAGATAGTCGTATGTATGTAGTCTGGTGTCATTGTCAATAGAAGAACCGCGTCAAAATTTTATTAGCTAATCTAAGCTTTTTCTCACAGCGGTTTCCAACGGTTTCTTCGATTTTTTGAGATATAAAAATTCGTTTCGAGTACATATACTAAAACATAATGATCATAATAATAATAATATCAAAAAAATCGAGTCAGAACACCAGTAAAACGCAACCTGTATGCGGAGGATTACTAGTTCACAAATATCGCAGTGGCATAGCCACTTCCGCGTTGAAGTTCTCAACAAGATTAAATGACTTCAAAGCTCAAGTTCAGGCTTGTCTTTTGCTCAGATTTTTTGAGAGTTAGGAAGATATACATGACCCGAGTATACAGATCAAAAATAGTTAACTAATTTTCAGTATAAATAGCTTGTTTTTCATGAATTTTCTTAGATTACCTAATAAAATTTTGACGCGGTCCTCCCTGCGAAAGTGACACAAGACTAGTAGGGAAGTGATTTCTTCATCCTATCATGGAAGGCTACTGCTGTTTCAGCATCTAGTAGCTCATCAATGGAGGGAAGTGGCAACACTGAACGGGGCAGAGTTCGTTCCATAACATCCAAGAGATCTGTGAACCATGACATGGAGCCTTCACAATGCAGTTTGACACTCTCTTTTATGGCCGCATACACATAAGTATCAGTTGGACGAAGTATGGCATAGATTAGGTAGCGGGTAGCGAGTTCAAGGCAAAGAAATAGAATGGGAGCAATTCCTGTCTCCGAAAATAAAGCTGCAATAACAGAACTATTGGAGAGGCCAAGTAAACGGCGGAAGAAACTTATCTGAACATCACGGAACTTTTTGGCAGAGGAGGGAGATGTATCTAGTACAACCTCACAGCCGTAAATGAGATGTGGGTCCACGCAACCCATGTAAAGAATCCATCCCTCATCAACTGGAAGGCAGCCAATCATGGACTCAAGGTGGAGAATGGCATGAGAGACAGAGATAGCTTTTTTCTCTTTTATGTTATAGTGAGGTGCAATGACCCTGGAAAATGATGAGAAATTGCCACACTGAAAGGTCATACCTACATAGGTGTACTCAGAGGCAATAGATACACTTTCCATACCAAAGTAAAAGGATGGGACTTGTCGTGGTTTTGGACCATGGAATCCAACCAATGACTTGATGGAATTGATGATCATGAAGTTTCTATGACACCAATTATAAAATAGGGTCATTTTTCTTTGAAGTCCAGTAGGAGATAGTGGCAGGAGCAATAAATCATCTGCCTGTTCCAAATGAGAAATGTGGGAACTTCTGTGGTCCAGTTTGGTAAGGACAAGTCCCTAAAGGCCCTCATAATTAGAGACTCACAACTACTGCAGCCGCTTAGAGTGAAGTGAGCAAACCCTTCTTTTCAAAACCCTTTATCAAAGCAGGTTGGCCGATGAGCATTTCTTACTCAGAGCCTGTTGGAAGCAAATTGGATAAGAAACTTACAGTATAGACTAAGTTCCGTTCATCCCTCGAGGTCTGAAGCTATGAAATCAACTGGTACTAAACATTAGTTCCTCCGATTAAGGAAAAGAAAGAAAAGGCTGACTAAACGCGTAGCGTTGGGGATGTTGGCATTTGAGAGGTCAAGGAGAGGAGCTTGTGGAGATGGTCAGGATAGGTAGTTTTGAGCTCTAGCTCTTTATAGTGTAGGCCTTTACACCTAACCTCAGGCTTTAAGATGTTCCTTCAAAGTCAAATAATGATGATGGAAATGCCGTTTTGTCTTTACTTGATTTTTAAAGGTGTCTTTATAACAGACTAATCGTCTCAGTAAGTGACCTTCTATGCCCCATTTCCGCTCCGTGTGTGGGACCCCAGGACTGTCCACTATTTGCCTCCGTGGCTTCCATCTGGTCTACGTGACCAACTTTCTCATCTTTATTTGTATGTAGTTGTATTGCCTTATCCACATATAGATGACTCGAGCGCTATTTCTCCAAATCTTTTTTTCGCCGAGTCATCTAGGTGTGTACAATACATATCTATAAAGTTCTACTACTCATCTCTTTTTTGCCGAGTCATCTAGTTATCGTTACTATACTCTTGTGCTCAAGCTCACGTTATAATTTTTTTACATCGCTTTGCTCACTATTCGTGTCTGAGACATTTCTGGTTAGTGACTCTGTTGCGTTCATGCTCCGTCGCCGACAGGTAGAAGTAGTAAAACTGGAGTAACTGGAGAAAGGGGCAACAGAGTCTCACAGGCAGGATCGGGGGCTACTTCGACCTGGAGCTTTCATGTTGAGGGCGTTACTGACCTGGATAATGTCGATGCTTTGGGTACTTTTGAAGGAGGTGGAGTTGGTCATGGCGATAATGTTGACGGAAGCAGAGCGAGCCCTCATCTGTCTGTGCCTCAACAAGATGTAGTGATGTTGCTTCGAAACTGGTGCTAGGAGCTCAGGATATAGAAGTAGAAGTTCAAGAGCAACATCTGTGTACCGGACTGCACCTGATCCTAGTGAGATTGGTTTTGAAGAGACTATAGAAGAAAAATGGGAGCCACATTTACATCCACTACAACTACATGACACTGGGTCCAGCAGTAGACCAGTGTCGAGGATGAATTCAGCACCTGGATCGGGCTCGGCTTCAGGGTCCACGGCCAGGGCTCAGTCTATTTCTGTTCCTAGAGCAGAGGTGTCGAAGACAGCTGCTTTCAGTAAAAAGTCTCAACATGGACAGGAAAAGGAATAGGATCCACGAAGGCCTTTCTCAACTATTTCGGCTTCTTCTTCCATGCAATCTGTCTATTCACAGAATCACAAACCAAATCACAAGTGACTTCTATTTCTACCCCATGTACTATGCTGAAGCCTACATCTGAATGCTTGAAAAGGACGAGACAAACGACTGCTGCTGCTGTTTCAGTCTTGTTTTCTCTCTTTCTTTTCTCTCTTTCCTTCCACTTGTTAATCTAGTCTGTTACGATTGTGTTGTTGTCAACGGTGTCCAGGCATTTAGCTTTGTGGTTGACGAGTAAGGCTACACCAAAGGGAATGCCTGTGGGGACTATGGCTACTAGGAATAAGAGTCAGAATTGAGCTCCTGCAAATAATACCAGCTCTAATCCAAACATTTCGAGAGGAAGTGAAGTTCAGGCGGTAAGATTTTTGGAGGGTGTTACTGATGAATTATCATCGGATGTTGTAGAAGTGAACGACAAGAATGCTGAAGTAGAGGACTCAGGGTGGTTTTTGGAAATAAGAAGTTGAGAGGTCTATTGGGATATCCTGTGTTTTTCTTCGAGATTTAACTTAATTAGCTCAAACGTTGAGGTGGAAGAAAACTGCAACACTATCTCCGACATTGTAAATAAGAATACGTTCAATACACCACACCGGTTGTCTGGAATTCGAACTTTTCCAAGACCCGTTGACGCACTCCCATGGACCTAAGATCGCATATAGTTGTTCGGGTCGACGATGCTTTTTATGTTGACAATTGTCACAATGTTGGGAACCAAGGTGCAGGTAGTTTATAAGATGCATTTATGGCGAGTTTTGTGAAGTTGTTGAAAGACCCTTTCATGTACGTGGATGATCACTTCAAAGCGGAGGAAAATATCTGACCTGATCAGCACCATCCTCTCTTTTGCCTAATATAAACAACAACAAATGCTTTTTGGAGCCCAATATATATATATATGGGTCATCATCCAATTTGTAGGCAATTCCTATAGATGGTCAACCATATACAAGGGTCGGAAGGAGTCAAGATCTCTAAAGTGGGAGATCGGACCGTTGACGATGCTAGCATCACGCTATCAAGCACTCGTTGTATGGAATCTTTTTTTCTTACGATCATTCTCACTGCTGTACAACACATTATCCCGTTCAAGCGTCAGCGAGTGGGCTCGAAAGGATGGGTCTATCACCACATGACAACATTTTATCTGACGTCTCCGTAGACATGCACCCATCACTCCCTTCGTGCGGGGGTGCGACATGTCATGCAAAGATGGGATACTCAATGCAACAAATACAAGCTCTTGGCCGGTGGTCATTGGATGCATTCAAAATCCACATACGCAAGCACTCCTCAGTTCATGTTACCTTGCTCCCACACAAACACTCACCTTCACCTTAACTGGCTCACCTCTCTCCGTCAAAAAACTTTCTTTATTTCATAGACTCCTTAGCATACCAAGTCAAGCCATTCAGTACTTGGAGGCATGACTGCTGCAATTCAGAGTGCCTCTACCTTTCAATATCATTCAGGAGGCACCACTGCAATCCAGGGTGCCTCCATGTTCACCTATCTTTTCTCTGGGACATAATTTAACGAACCGACAGACAATTAGATATAATGACTGGGGGTTATGGCCGCAGGCGGTGAGGAGTCGAGGACCGAACCTTTAAAAAAGTAGATTTAATTACATGAATTTAAGAGCAGATTGATCAACTAAGATACATTATACAATGTTTCTTCAATGAGCAGGCAAGTTTCCGAAGGGCCATGAGAGCTGTTGGCATTTTCCATCATTGAATCAATGATTGACACAACTCCTATCTTCTTCTCAGCTCTTCCCTTTACTAGTTTTGCAATAAGTATGCAGTTTCATATCCAGGTAATATTGAATGGTCTAAGAATGCATAGGCCTTTCCATGAGCAGACACACAAGCCTCAACACAACATCATGATATGTGCTCTGAATGGACTAACAACTTATACTTGCTTGAAGGTTATTATCATTTGCAAAAAAGTGAGAAAACATGCGTAAGCAAAATTGTTAGTACATGTTTTATGCGCATCAACCCAAAACAGCTCATATCTCAACAACTGCTGAGTTCCACAATAGTGAGTGGATATTGCCATGACCAGAAAAATTGTGCCTATAATCCTATATGCTTGAATTTTTTTTGAAATATATGTTGTTTCCATTCTATGTCCAAATAAAGTACATCTTAGTATCACTATAGATTACTATACAATAAACATGTATTCCAGGCAAACAAAGTTTATAGCAATGTTGAAGCAATTTTTTTGATTGATTTTCTGATTAAAAGAATAGCGTAAAACCATGTTTTAGGGAGGTTTCTTGCAAATTTCTTGAATTTTACACTTGTCAACCTAAATCAACCTGTATCCAATGAATATCCTGTTCTACACTATCCTCTAATTGTTTCCGCAACCAAAATAATTGCCCCAACAATCCCGTGAACTTTGTTTGCCTGGAATACATTTTTATTTTATAGTAATCTGCAGTGACATTAAGATATGCTTCATTTGGACATAGAATGGAAATAACATATATTTCAACAAAATTCAAGCACACAGCATTATAGAGGCAATTTTTCTGGTCATGGCAATATCCACTCACCATTGTGGAACTCAGTGGTTGTTGAGATATGAGCTGTTTTGGGTTGAGGCACATAAAACATATAACAATTTTGCTGACACGCGTTTTCTCACATTTTTTGCAAATGATAATAACAAAACAGACATCCAACAAATGGCCTCGCAAATTAAATGAAGTGAAGGCAAATGAAGATTCCAAGTCCTTACTGAATATACATGATCCAAATTTGCCAAACTGAACTTGAAAGACTGAGTCATTAGAGACCTTGCACAGAGCCAACCACTGCCTCGTGTGGCTTATTAAGTGTGTGTGCGTCGGTTGGCAGTGGTCGGTTGCGCTAGCCAACCAATAGCCAAACATGCACAGAAACACCTTTTCTTTTGATTCTGTGTAGTCTATCATTCTTGAAAAATGTATATTGTTCAGAGAGTGTCTTCTGGAGCTACTACAATATCTAGATAATGAACAAATGCACAAGGAGACTGTTGAACTTAGTTCCATCTCTATCTACAATTATGCACAGCCTCATTCCTTATATGTAGTATATGATCTATGGCTATGAGCACATGATACAATTGGTCTGTGCACACTCTTTTGTAGTATATAAGGACAGTAGTTACCTTCCTTAATACACAGTTTGTTTCTCTCTGAAACAGTTGCCTAAGCCCTCTTAGTATATCTACTAACATCTAGCTTCTTTGTCCCCAGGTATGTCTGAGATCTTACCGTCTTCTACTTAGTGTAGCAGGATGCACCCTCGACAGGTTATGGGCCCTGAGCCCTTGATCTCTGGTTACCTGGATGCTTGATCCATGTTGCATATTTTATCCGCTGCATATTGGATCACATACCAAGCTTTGACTGTCCGTTTGCTGCAGTACTTTGTGTACAGCACAAACATTGACATTATCAGATTTATGTCAGTTTTGCACTGCATATCTGTGTAATTGGGTCGATGTCACCGTGGAGTGGTGCCCTTGCAGCTGCCTTTTATTATTCTCTTAACAGTGTAGGACTAACACTGACGGTTTGACTCCCCAGATCTTTTCAACATTTTACAATTAAAAATGTCTTCTGCTCTTGTTAACTGTGTCCCTGTTCTCGATGGTGCCAACTGGATCGAATGGTTCGATGCCATCAAGGCGTTCCTCATATCTCAAGGAGTTTGGTATGTCATGGAAGACTCGCCTCCTGCCACTACCAATGCTGCAGCCTCTAAACCCTGGTGCGACAACAAGTACAAAGCCATGGGTAATATCTTGCTGCGTGTCTCTCCCCAGATCAAATCCACTATCTCGGATGCAACTGGAGCCAAAGAGATGTACAACATCCTCAAGGGTCAGTACAGTAAGCCCAGAGTCGCCACAGTCTTCACTGACTTTAAACATGCCATCAATTAGCATATCCTTAATGACAAACACTCCGCTGCCGCCATCAATAACATTATATGTTTTTCACTCGGATTGCTGCTAACAGCCCGCCTTCTGGTACCACTACTACTAGTATGGCCATTCCCAAGTTTATTCAGGCGATGCTGATTGTTAGTAAGCTCCCTGACTGGTACTCTTACGTTGTCCAGACTGTTGCTCAGACGCCAATGGACGAAATTGTCAACAAACTGACACTGGAGCACATCTGCGAAGCCACTATCCACTCCTGGGCAGTGTTGCTGTGGTCTGGGCAGGTCCAGGTCCAACCAAATTTCCTGGCCCTCGACCCGGACCTCTCAGAGGTTGGCCCTTGGCTCTGGATCTCAAGGACCAGGTCTGAGAGGGCAGGTCTGGGGTCAGACCAGGGCCAGCCCTGGACTTCCAAGAAAAATACATAAAATTGCGTACAAAAAACAACCTGGAAAGATATTTGACTACTTGTAGTCTGTAAATGAAGGCTTTTCTAACATCCAGGCCTCGTTCTGGGCAGACAATTGGCCATCTTTGTATGCCCCCTTAATGCGTTGTAGTGCCTCAAACATCTCATCACTCAAACGTCGATGTTGAGCAACATCAGTCAAGCCAGCACTAGAAAAGGACCGCTTGGACATGGCAGATGATACTGGAATTGCGAGATAATCCTGAGCCATTTGCACAAGAATGGGATACATAAATTGATTCTTCTATACTCAAAGTTAACAGTTGGCCGAAAAAGAAATAGATTGACATACACCCCACCACTTAATTATGTCTGGACACGCTGCCTTTGAAACAACATCATCTACCAAAAAAATAAGTTGAATGAAAATTGGAAAATCTTATATGTACCTTCAATATATTTCTCGAGTTCTTGATAATCCGACACCGCAAGGTTCTTGTGCACTGTCTTATTTTGTCTCTGTTTTTTTTGGATCATTTGATCCATATAAGAATCCGCTGGATGAATAGAATTAAAACTGACAAAGTAGAAAAGTTATGGATGTCATGATACTACTCACCTGCTGATAAGGAGTCGGTTGATGATTCATTAACTTCTTTCAAACGTTGGACAGGATTTTGGTCCGATGCAATGAGCCTATTCTTATATTGAAGAAACTGAATATAGCTCTGTCAATTCTTGCTTGAATTACTTGAACAAAAGGAATGACATACTACAGCACACATCAGATGCATACCTTTCTCTACCAATGTACTATCTAGTGCACTGCAAGGGTTAGGTGGGTTGCCATGGGTGGTGGGTAAGGGTACGAGGGGTATGGGTACGGGTGAAATTTTTTAAACCTGTGCCAACCCGTACCCTTACAGCTGCACCCGCGGTTAACCTTTAAAAAATCAAAATGCACCAATTTTGCTCTAAACGGATTGAGATTTTTGTACATTAAATATCTTGTAATAGATTGCAACATTTCCCCTTTATGGAGCCATGTGAATGAGTGGAAAACTGAGTCATGATAAATAATTCTTTGATATTTTTCTCAAAAATCACCAAAAAAAACTATAATTCATGTATAAATAGGTGGACATCTTCAGACAAATAGTTTCCTATAGTAACAAAGAGTATTTTATGTTTATAGAGCTATGCTATCAGACAAATAAATAACCTGCAATAAGCATAACTTTCATCATTACCATAACAAACACTAAATATAACTGAAATTAATGCATAGACCAATGGATATTTCTACATAAATAGCTTTGCCTACTATTTTGAAGCATTTTCTGTTTATAGAGCCAAGCAGTCAGACCATGGGGGGTATTTTTAATTGATAAATTAAGATACAGCCACAATTTTATTTATCTAATGTGCATACAGGTACCTACGCTACAGATACTCATTGACTCTGATACTGACGGGTATTTAACCCATACCCATACCTGCCAAAACCGCTGGCTACCCGTACCCGCCACAAGGGTATGGGTTTTCACGGGTACGGGTACGGGTTGGCTCAAATTCACCCACGGAGTACCCATGCAGTGCACTAGTACTATCCCACACAGCTTCAAGAAAGGTAAGACGACGACATGAGTAAAGAACTATAAAATAATATTTAGTATCAAATTAGACTGAAAAAGCATAATAAACCACTTACCATGGCAAATAAAATATACTGGGGAATCCTCTGTTACTGTACGATACCATTTATCCATGTTGTTAAGACCCGCTTGAAGGGCTGGGGCGATACAGTCATAGTCCGGATTTTCCAGGAACTCCTCCCAGTTGCTCCAAACTTCATCCATCGCTGGGATGACAAGATGAGATGTAGAAATGTCTTCTTTTCCTAAAACTGCATTGCGAGTGGCCGGAACCTGAGAACAGTAAGATATCGTGTCACGCTAAGCAAAGAGACCTACCTTGAGAACGTTACGACACAATCTCACAATTTCCCACTCTTCTGAAGATAATCTGAAATTCACCTGAAAGAGGCGGAATAGAGGTATTATCATCAGCGGTGAGACAGAAAATATTTTGTGCCTTATAAGTACATGATGCATCAGTCGCAGGAAAAAATGGTAAAAGGTGAAGGCTCACCTCCTGGATTTCAAGTAGCCTATTAAAACACTTTGCAAGACTGCCCCAACGAGTCCGCACCCATGTCATAAGCATCAATTTACGACCACAATGTTTCTCACATAGACCTTCAAGATAATCCATGGCAGCATCGGAATCTCGAACCTTTGATTGGAATAATATCAGATAGACAGGAAATAACTATCAAATGATCACGTACTTGAGTGACAAAAGCAAGGATTTTTCCAACAATGTCTCCAGGGGTCCATTCAGTGGAGAGAGATTCTTCGATTGCTTCATCATCATCATCATCTGGTTCCTCTTCCAGTGAAAAATCCATGTCATCATCCAGATCAGAAAATAGTTCTTCCATTTCATTGTCATGAATCCAGCGACCTATTTGCATGATTGATGGGATTTGAAGGGCTTGGCAGAAGTGGCTTGGCATAAGATGGAACATATGTTCAACACAGCTTTTCATCTGGACAATTAGGCTTAAAAGAAAGTAGAAATAGAGTGACATACTATCCATGCCGTTCTTTTGGTTTGAGTCGTTTTCCTGATGGGTCAAGAAGCTTACATATAATCCGGGTAGTTTTGTCATTGACCGAGACACCATCACTGGTGAACCAACCGGTCTGAAAACAAAAGTTAAGAGAGATAGAGTTATATGTAATGAAATTCTCACCTGCCTGACAAACCCATACTTTTGAATAGTAGCTGCAATATGCTTACTGTTTTCATCAGCAGTATGGCGTCCTTTATGTCGATCAAAAGCAAGTAAGTGAGCACGAAGTGACCACTCAGTGGGGTCATCCTCGGCAGAATCAATGAAATGAACTGTAAGGGTCTCAAATGCTTTATGGCGCTTTTTGGACCAACCGTCAAACGTCATGGAGATGAGTGACATGACGTGCTGGAGAGAGAAATCTGTCATAAAACTACTTGGACATAGTGTAAAAAGTGTACCTTTATCATATTAATGTCTCGTTGAATCAAAAGTTCATGTTTTTGCCGAATCGCCTCTGTAACTGATGTGCGATGAGGAATCTCCTTTTCGGTAGTCTTGGGTCGAAGATACATCACAAAGCACTGAAAGGCTGCTCTATCAACAAAAAGAACAGCCTGTAAATACAAGTACATTAGAATACCCTGAGACTCTATGAGGCAGGATATTGACTCACCTGATCAGTATCCGCAATAAGCTCAATTAGATACTCCATCAAACCAGCAGTTGAAAATGGTGAAATAGGTCCAGGTTGAGTGATTGTGAAGGCTGTGATCTCTTGTTGGCTATTTTAGCGTGGTCAACAAAAAAAAAAAAAGTAATGTGTTATGAATAAGACACTTACCCATCGGTAACAAGAGATTTTCTCGCAATCTTAGGGCTTATAGAGTTCTTGTCACATTTCTTGAAATATTCTTCAAGATGGAAGTGAAGCAAATGCTGACGCTGGATTGTGGTGTTGCTTCGGAAGAATGAGTCCTTCTTGCTTCCAGGAAGAAAAGAATAGAATGATCAGTTCTCTTACCAAAAAAAAAAAATGCAAATGGACACTTGCCTTGTGGTAAGACTAGAACCACACTGTAGTCAAGAGCTGTGAAGGTTAAAAGATGTGGTGGTTGCTTATCATAAATATCAAAGGCACATGCAACTTGTTTTACATCACCTGATTCTTGAGGGCCGCACCTGGTCGGCCACAGTCGGACCCAATCCTCAAAAATCCATAATTGTCTGACCCTGGCCCTCTAGGTCCGGGTCCAGTCATACACAGCCACTGACCCTGGACCTCAGGGCAGGTCTGGGGTAGATCTGGGGTCACAAAAGTCCTGGACCAGACTGTGGCAACACTCTGTCTCGGAAGGCAGGAACAAGCGCAATGACGGCAACTCTGGCAAGAGTGCCAATAAACTTTTGGCTGTGAAGTGCAAGGATGGCGACCCTGATTTTAAGTTGCAGCAGAAACACCAAAATACCAGTGCTGAGCAGCAGAATAAGCAGGATAACACCAAGGGAGATGGGAAAAAGAAGCGCCAGCGCAGCAAGTGCTCTGGCAAGGGTAAGGAGAAGGCCAACTTGGCGGAACGGTAATGAGGGTGAGTGTTCTCACATGGCCTCCCCCACCATTGTCATGAACCAGGCTGCATTTGATGTGTGCCTACCTTTCTTCTCTCCAGTTCCCAAGCCCTTCAACGCCTTCTTTACCTCTACCAAGAGGTCTATCAACTTGGTCCAGGACATTGGCCTCGAGCCAACTTGTGAGCGAGTTCATGCCCTCAAGAACGTTGTCATGTCCAACCCTCTGGAAGACGCCACACTGGAAGGTGCCGAAACGTCTCAATCCCTTTTGGATTGATTGACCAAGGGTATTGACTATGACGAGGTCTCCATGGGCTCCAATGGCAAAGATGATGAGTTTGTTTCTTCACTTTCTCTTAATGACAATAATATATGCTCAGTTGGGTGGTAACACAACTATATTGAGAGAATGAGAGTATACCTAATGACAATAATATATGCCAGGAGTCATAGGTATAGTTAGCAATAGATATAAGTAAAAGAGTGGAAACATACCTCAGTTGAGTGGTAACACAACTGAGGAAAGGAAGAAAGAAATGTCTGATGAAAGCCAACATGATTACATAATGCATCACGTGACGTTTGACATGTACAGCTACAGCTACAGCTACAATATTCAACACTCTCCCTCGATGAGTACGGTCAGATCATACCAAGTAAGAATACTTTCTGTTCATGTTCTTGAACACTTCTGAGACTTTTTGTCAGAATGTCAGCACAGTTCTTGACAGACGGAACAGGGACAGTGGTAATCAGCTGAGTATCCACAACAAGTTCACTAATCCAGTGATAAGACACCTTGATGTGCTTATTCGAGTGATTGATCTCTTTCTAGTTGATATTCGAGACAGCAGAGGTAGTATCAATGTGGAGACGAGTAGGACTGGATGGAGGGAAACCAAGTTGCTCAAGGAGCTGACAGAACCAGGTGACTTCACAAGCTGTGTAATGAGCTGCAAAGTACTTGGCGTCACAAGTAGAAGTAGCTGTAGTGGTTTGTTTCTTTGACCCCCAAGAGAAACAACCATTCCCCAGGAATAGGGCAGATCCTGAGATTGAACATCCATGATTGGGACTGTTCGCAAAATCTGAATCTGACCATGCAGAGAAGTCAAGAGAATCAGACTTTCCACCAAGAGTAAGCTGAAGATCACGAGCACCTTTAAGGTATGCTAGGATGCGCTTTACAGCTTCCCAATGAGAGCGACCAGGATTCTGCATGAACTGAGAGACTCGTTGACATGCATGGGAGATATCAGGGTGACACATGACTGCAGTGTGCATGAGGGAACCGACTGCAGACTGGTAAGGGATGGACTTCATAGCAGTAGTCTCAGCTGCATCCGTAGGACACTGAACCTCAGAAAGTACTGAACCAGGTACAATGGGAGTTCGTACAGGGTGACAATCCTTCATTTGGAAACGTTCCAGCATCAAGTCGATGTAGACCAAATGGGAGAAGGAGATAGTCCGAGCAGTACGATCACGAGTGACAGACATACCAAGATACTTCCGCATTTCACCATGATCGGTGATTTCGACATGCTTTTGAAGTGAAGTCTTGAAGTCGTCGAGGACACGAGTGGAGCTAGCGAAGACAGCCAAATCATCAACATGGACAGTGATGATACAGACATCAGACTTGGACCACATAATGAAGACACATTGTCACGAATTTCCCTTGTCTTGGTCTCCTATTCTTTCTTAGCCCCTATCTTTCCCTATATATTTCCTTGTTACCATCACTTCGTTATTATTTCCCATCATCATCTTTCATTCTTCATATCACCAGCTTCTCTTCCATTCTTACCATCAGCTTCTCCCTTGATTGATCTTTCCTTGTTTCCATTCTTTGATATCTATCTCCATGGACACTGTTATCTATTCATTACTTGTCATATTTACCGATGGTCATTGTAGATAGATCCTTAGCTTGTCCACTTCGTCTTTGTCTCTACACTGCACACATCAGGAAAAACCTCTCTTCCATATTTGGCATAAATTGGATTGATCCAGTCAGACCCTGTAAAACCGGTCTGAGTCTTGCAACATTTTGCTAAATTCTGAAAGATCGCGGTTTTTTTTTTGCTTTATTTGAGAGAAATCTTTGGCGCTACATTAGTATATTAAATGAGTCCATATACTAGTATGTATGTATATCTATGCCACATACTTCAAGTTAACAAGTTGCCAACTTAATATTACCGTGACTCTTTATTACATTTGTACTAAAATGATGGATCCTTCAACTTGAACTTACTACAGGGGTAAATATACGAGAGAGATGTAAATTCAAGTTTGAGTATTACTGTAGTTGGACCGAACTTACAAAGAGTACTTGGGTCCGAGTCGGCTTTAGTTGAAGACTTGAAGTCGAAGCTCCAATTTTTCAATTCAAGCGGCTCCAATTACGCGGTCACGGGACTATGTTGATTATGCTGCAGAGTTCGAAATATATTACGGTTCAACTTTTCTTTTTTCTCATGTCTACGTGTGTTTCCTCCATGACTCCCACCATCCCTCGAGTCCTCAGTGACTGCTCTCAACACTTCCCTATGTAATTACCCTCATCTATAGTAGCATGGTGTCCCACTGAGAAGGTGAGGAATTGCATCTTATTGCGTGCCTTCCTTCCTCCATTGGTGCGTGTCAAACCCTCTCTTCCTCTTCTCTTGTCATATCCAGTCACCCGTGTCCCTCTACTCACCTGCTTTTTTAACAGTTATTGTTCGTTTGGTATGAAGTACCTCCCAGTCACAACCTCCACAAGACACAACTGGAACTCTTGTCTGCCCTGAAAACGACCTTCTCCCCGGGGTGTCTCCACAGTACAAAATCTCGCCTTCTCTCTCAAGCAGCTGTTCACAAGATTCCTTGTTCTACTGTGGCAAAAGTTTGAGGGTCGCATTGTCACCCCTCACAAAGACGGCATACTGGACAAGGTTCGTCGCTAACATGCACAATAACGTAAGTGACCTTATGTGTTCTGGTATTTCATGATCCACTAATAATTTTCTTTTGTTATCCATAGATGCAGGTCTGTTGGTTCTACCTGCATATGAATGGGCAGGTTACTTTTGTTCTTGTGCTTCCGGTGCCTTCATGAATCAATTAATCCTACTTCTAGTGTAAGGTAGGCATTCTTTCATAAACTTTATTGTGTATTCCTTTTCTGAGTCGGTTACAGATTGGATTCCTGAACCCTGGATGTATTTTTTTCTTCAGAGTTAGTTGCTTATTATAAGTTGGTCATCCCTCCACTGCTAGACTTTTTTGTATATGTTGCCTGGATGTATTGTATTTAGTTGTATAGTACTTCAATAAAGCGTAATTTTATGTTCCTTATTATGCTATTGAAAGCTCTTATAAGTCATAATAAGAGGAAAGAATCAGCAAAATTTCTGTCTGACTTGGCAAAATTTTGTCAGATAATGCAAGATGTGACGGGGGGGGCTAGATACATTGTGAAAGATTGGGAAAACTTGTATAATTTGAATGGTCTGACAAGATTTTGCTAAATTATGCAATATTTGATCAAATATATCAGGGAGGGTTTTCCTGATGCACTGTAGTCTATACTGTATAAGCTGGCACTTGGCGGTTCACTTATCTATCTATCTATTGCCTGACTTTGGTGTGACCTGGGTGGCTCACTGCCCTTAGACCTTGTTTCTGACACACACGGGTCAGAAAGACAGACTTGGAATCCAATTGAAAGCATAATAGCCTTCAGCCTCTCATACCAGAGATAAGCAGATTGCTTAAATCCATAGAGAGCTTTGTTAAGACGCCAAACCCAAGTTTCCTTCCATTTCACTTCAAATCCCGGTGGTTGCTTAACATAAGCTGGTTGATCTGATGGGATGTCACTGTTGAGAAATGCAGACTTAACGTCTATGACATGGATTTCCCAATCAAGAATAGCAGCAATGGAGGCAATTCCTCAAAAGGCTTCGATGGAACCACCAGGAGCATAAGTAAAGAAGAAATCAATACCAGGCACCTGTGTAAAACCCTGAGCTACAAGGCGAGCCCTATAAGAGGAGATCTGTCCATTCTCGTCGCGCGTGATAGCATACACCCACTTAGTACCGGTAGGAGAACAATGCTCTGGAGGAGGTACAAGTTCAAAGGTTTTGGTGGAGTGTAGCTGATCGCATTCATATTGCATAGCATCAAGCCAAGAACGATGATCAGGACTATTAAAAGCCTGAGCTAGAGTAGAGGGTACCTCCCCTGTGGCCAAAAAGGTAACTTCAGGGTCAGTAGAAGTTGACTCCCCCTCACCAACATGGATAGTAGGAACATCGTCTTTAGAGTCCTCAACTTCCCCTGAAGCTGAATCAGCAGCAGCAGTCGCAGGTCCATCATCACCCACAACACTACCCTCAGCTTGTAACCGAGCAGCACGACGTGTTAGGAGAGGAGGTTCTGAGGGAGGAGGCCAACAAGCCCACTTCTTACCTGGTTTCTTTGACAAGGAGGAATTGGTGGTTACGGAATCAGAAGGAAGAGAGGATGGAATAGCAGGAGTAGAAGCAGGAGCAGTGGAAGTGGAAGTTGGAGGAGTGGAAAGAGGGACATCGGAGGTGGAATCTAAATCGGTAAAGCTGGTATTGGAAGACAAACCAGAGAACATGTCATAAAGTTTAGGGAACTCTCCCTCACCAACGAATGTCTCTCCCGAAAGTGAATTGTCATCAAACTTGACATGAATCGAAACAACCACTTTCCTCTGACTTGGAATATAAATCCGAAATGCTTTCTGCTGCAACGTTTACCCAACAAATACACCTTCTGTAGCACAATCTGCAAGTTTCATGTGTCCAACAGCAGGCACATGAAAAAAGGCTTTACAGCCAAAAGAATGGAAATTGCTGAGCTGAGGCTTCTTACCAGTCAACACCTGGTATGGGGTTCTCTTCTCCTTGGCCAGAAAACTTGTCCAAATGCAATTTACGACATAGACAATATAGCTGAAAGCTTCAGCCCAAAGAGATGGAGGTAGACCAGAAGCGATAAGGTATCCAAACTATGTTTTGGGAGATCGAACATTGTCGCAATATTTTTTATATGGAAGACAGGTTGGTATGGTACCCTGTGGGGGATTATGCGGCAATACATTTATTTAAGAGTTTTTAGCTCTCTCTACAGCTGTGTGCGGGATAAATTTGAATGGTTGGCGGGTAGTGCTTCCAAAAACTTTCGTCAATGGAAAATTTGTACATCGCGAGCAGCATATCTTTTTATTTGTTCTGTGTGTATCTAAAAGGATTTCGAGCAAAGTGGTCAGTGAAGTATGGAAAATTTCAGCTCCAACAATTGGACTCTGCATGATAAGCGCTCAAACACTGGGTTTATAAGGTTGTGTCAAAGTGAGTAGAGGCAGAGGTCAAAGGACAGACTGACGTAAAAACTGAAATGGACCGAGTTGTGCGGACAGGATATATTTGGAAGTCCACTACTGTATATGGTACCCCGTGAGAATTGGACAAAACCAACATGCCACAAACATTTTTGTAAGGAGCCAAACCTAAAGGTTCGGCAATAATTAGAGATGACTGAGGGGCATGGCCGCAAGCGGCAAGGGCCGAATCTTTTTTGAGTATCTAGGCTTGTTGCAGGCTAATCTTCCAAAGTGCCCAGTAAATAATGTAATTTGGAAATAGGTTCAAGTTATCATACAACGTGGCACCACGAAGATTCCAAGTCAAAATAACACATATTTAAGGATCTGATCACTTTGGTAGCATGCAAACACATCGGGATAGCCAGTACAGACTATGAATATGGATTAATAACCAAAGTTTAAGTCAACTTTGGTCCTCATAAAACTCGAGCCATGTTAATGCTTCAATAATTTTAGAACGGCTTACCAAGAGTGGAGTTTTGGAAAGTGTACATGTATCAATTGTAACTTCAGTATCAGGAGATCCAATCAGAATGACACATATCTCATCATGGAGCTGGCTTAATGGTGGATGCAAACATGTTGACAAAGGACTTGGATCTTGGGGTAAGATACAAACATTTCCATGAGCAAATACTGCAAAGGGCTAGAGTATGAGTCAGATGAGGCAATGGGTGGAGGTGAGGTAGGAATGAAGGAGGGAGGGCATTGGCAGGGAGTGGAAGCGAACTGTCTAGTGGGTCCAATCTCAAGTTTGAACATGCATATTGTTGAGCATGCCCGTGCTATGCATTGCTCTTCAAGGAATCTCTTGGAAGGCCACCTGTCCAGATGCCATTTGCACAGCTGCATACTGGTATTCCAGCAAATATATATCTACTTTCACTCTGCTGTGGTATTGTTAAATTTTTTCAATCTTGTCTCACATTTGCATAGCGTACAAAGTCAGTGACAATTATTCTCCATTGTTACTGGGTGGAATGGTTGAATTGTAGGTTAATTAGATTTCAAATGTAACTCTTGAACTGCTGTTTCAAGCAAAGATATGTGTATATTAGAACATGGGATAGAAGTGATTCTATCAATAGTCCCAAGGCCACCACAGAATGAGCACTCAATCTGCTTGATAGTGGCATTCCCTCCTGTGAAATATGATTCCTGCAATAATTGAAGCTTTTCTGACATATCCAGCCAATCAGCATTCTCGAACTCATTTGCAGTTGTAGTCTGAGACGTAGAATGTGGATCATGACCTGTATTATCTAAGTGAATCCGCTGCTTCTTGTGAGCTTGGGGTGTGTATGAAGAGACTGGCTTTCGTTTGTGAGGGGAAACAGTGGGGTGTTAATGAAGTATAATTTCTTAATTTAAGCTATCTTGCCGAAGCTAGAAAGTCTGTCTGTGATAAAAAAGGATAGTTATGCATACCAGCTTGCTCAGCATGCTCAATTCTTACAAGACAAAAAGACAAGCAATTATGCACATAGAACTCAGAATGTAATTCAGAAGTACTCTTCTGGGTTTTATTTGAGTGTTGAGCACTGGTGCCATGGTGAACAGTTGCAAGCTTTCTCAAATCATGAACAGAGACGGATGTGCACTCAATCAAAACTCTAACAACTTGTTCTTTCATTAAATTCGGATTTGGATTGGACATGAGGAAATTACTAGTTTGTGGGAGTGTATGGGAGGAACAGGGAGAATTAGAATTATCATTAATGACTCTATGGGCTATAATTCCATTGTGATTGCGGTTATGTTTATGATTATTGTTATGGTGTTGACACATACATGCCAACAGGAATATCCTGAGAAATAGCATGCGTCGTATTAAGGGAGGTACAAGGATGCTGTAACTAGAAATTTAGTTGGAATGTCGGGAGAAGAGTGGACACATGCACACTATAGAAATTGACTGAGTACTGGGTACGGAAGGCTCAGCACCATCATACGCAGGCTGGGTTCTAACTTCTCATCAATCTAAACCACTACAGGCACAGGTAACAGTATGAATAAAACTTACCAATGGGTGCAAAGAAGCCGTGCTGCCAGAGGGGAACAGAGATTGGTTGGTTGGGGGCAAGAAATCCGTGCGTCTTGAGGGAAAGAGAGGCCAAAGAGTGATGTACAAGTGAACTTAGTGGAACCAATGGCCCAATGGGTTGGATATATTTAGTAGTGACTACCCATATATGGTACCCATGGGAATGGTTTAGTACCAACCTGACCACGACAGAACTTGATGTAAGGAGCCAAACCTAAAGGTTCGGCAATGATTAGCAATGGCTGTTTTCGTGTTGTCGGAAATGTCCGGGTGCTGCGCAGTTAAGATGCGCTAAAATTTGGAGCACACCGGAAGTCGATTGGACTGGAGAAAAGGCCTCTCAAGGCAACGCTATCTACTGATTCGTAACAATAATGCCATCAGCTCTACTTAATGTTAACACCTTGTAAGAAATCATATTTCCTCTGTTCCCAGAGCCTTGTATATAAGCCTGAGTGTAAATAACGAATGGAGGACCTTCAAGTTTGACCTGGCTCTAGAAACGCATCATTTTCTTACTAAGCTCCAGTAATGGAACGTTTACAAAAAATGGCAAGTCAGAGAAATACGAAGCCTGTTGCTAGTCACCTCTATTGCTGCGCTGTAACAACAAGTTCTACGATAGGTTTGGGGAGACATCTTACTTTCATGAGGCTTCTGAATCAAGTTGTGCTAAGTCACTGATCAAAGTCGACATCAGCTTTTGGCACCAGGCTTCGTTTGTGCGTAAAAGTGTGATCAAAATGCTGAAAGGCATTGATTAGAGAGTGAAACGAGTATATCAGTCAACTTGAAGTTGATATTCACCTCATCCCCCTACAATAGGCCGGACCGGTCAGGACCGTCAGGTTGAACTTTCACCAAACAATGTATGATGCCATGTGATTAAAACAAGTCATACTGACCTTTTAACTTTCTGAACTAAAAATCTGTTTATAGCTTGTCTTCCTTACACTTGTCCCTCTCCTTGTCTTACTCTCCGCTGGATATGAACAACTTGGGAACAGGAACGTTAGGCTCGGGCAAACTCTCAGTATGTTTTTTTTTTTACTTTTGTTGTCGCTGTACCGCTCAATCCCGCTATAATACTCTGTGGACTGGTTACTTCCATTGTTTTTTGCACTCTGTTCTGGTTCCATTTGATCTTCTTCTTCCTCAGGGTTTTGATGTTCATCGGTCTCAACCTATCCTCAACCTCTATTGCTTTTCCCTTGTCTTTCCTGCTCCTCACAACACCGCTGACTGTTTTTGGCTTTGGCTCCAGTTTTCTCAGAGTAAGTACAAGAAGGATGAAGTTGAAGGTGTTGTCGTCCTTCAACTTGTCAATGCCTTCTCATTCTTTCTTGCTTTGTCATTTCTTCCCCTTCTCCCTCGTCTTCAAATCTCATAATGTCTATTTAGCCTAGTGGAATTTGTCACCTACCGGTGGTACTACAGTAACCCGGAATCTCCCTAGGCTGAGAGCTCAAACTCTGTAAACACTGTGTAGTAACTTTCTGCTTGCCTGGTAGCCAAGTATTAACTGAGATTGTCATTCTGACCAGGGACTGTGTTTGGATTACTTGTTCTCAAAGTCACACACTTTCAACTCTTTCTCTTCCCTTTCCTTCTGCTGTTCAAAGCTCGAAAGAGCACTGGCACCAGTTATACTAGCCTTGTCTGCTTCATTATCATGAATGAAATCCCTGTTCTTTGCAAGCAAATTCCAAGCCAAACCAAACATGAAAGGCCCCTACCAATGTTTTCCTCAAAAAGTGTAGATGTCTCAGCTGACATACAAAACTTGCCTTTCCATTGACACCGCCTCTCTTGACTCTCGGCCTCTCTATATTCCTTTGCCTCTTTTTGGCTGCCTTTGTAGGTTTGGTTTTTGCAGCTGTGGCCTTATGCTTTGCATCTTCAATCACATGATATTCTGTTGCAACAGAGAAATGATAGGCACAACAGTCCTTGTGGAGTGGTTTGGGTTCAGTCAAAGAGCATGGAAAAAGGTTTCGGAGAAGGGTAGAATTGTGAAGTGCATGGGTATTAATGATAAAATGGTTATCTTCTGAATGCTCAAGTTTCAATAGATGTTGTGATGTTTCTTGATCCTCTTGCATGACTGTTCTGGATCTGTTGGTTGGAAAATTGTGAAGTCGAGGATTGTGCTGAATGGAAAGTCAGACTCAGAAGAGGGTATCACTTGGCTGGATTGTAAGATACTTTGGAGAGTAATCTTCAACTGTAGGGCAGTACTGTACTATTATGACCTGAGGTTCAGTCACAGGTCACGCCCCTCTGTTGAACTTGGACTTTTTGAAACCTGTCACAGGTCACAATAGCCTCTGAACTGTTGTGACATGCAAATTTTTGAGCAAATTTTAGTCAAAAAGGGTAAAAACTTAACTTTTTTGGTGCCTGCGGCGCATTTCTGTTATTTATAAATGGTTTCAACAGATTTTGAGTCCAGATATATACCTTTTTGACCTTAGTTCAGGTGTTGTCACACTACTCAAGAAGGTTCTGAACTGGGTGAACAGTGAAGTTTTGGTGTCACAGGTCACACCTGCTGAACATCGGGTCATAATAGTACAGTATAAGACAGACATATCAAAGTCAGGACGTTGAGTAGGGCCCAAAATAAAATAATTAGTACTGTTCACTCAGACAAGAATTATGGCAAGACATACATCTGAATTACAGGATTCGCTCACAGCTACCCATGAGTCCTTACATCCGTCTCTGGACTGAGCAACAACTGAATGATTGTCATGCCAAAATTTTGCCTTGCGTTCAGCAGGGTATACACTTGATGCAGCAGTATTTCTCTATTAGATCAAGGTGGTCTTCTTCTTGAAAAGTGGAGATACCTTGCCTGTTCTCAATCGCAAAAATGATGATACATAGATGATTCTAAACATACCATATGCAATCTTTGGCAGATAGTCCCATATCAGATGCTGCTGGATAACTGAATCATCTCTCAACATACAACAGACAAGAGGTGACGCTTGAATCCATTTGCCTTTACAAAGTCACTGATAGTCACCACTGAGAATATGTTTGATACAGTCCATTGAAGCAAATTTACTGTAGTATTTCGACCGTAAGTTCAGTAACACGTAACGTACCCCCTCTGAACATGTCATTTTTTACATTTCGTAACGCATAACAGAAGGGTTTGAACACTCACCTAATTTAACACGTAACGATTTTTGTATTCAAAAAGCCGCCAGAGGCCCGCCACCTATTTAAGCAATGCGTAACGCATAACATTGACCCTTGAACATGTTGTCCATTGAATCCGTTGCGTAACGCTCAAAATGGATGAACTTGTGGTCGAAATACTACAGTATTTGGAATACCATGACTGGGTGCCTGATGATTACTGAGTGTGGAACACATACAGAAAACCACATTAAAGCACTCAAAAATCTCTGTTGAATTATGGATAGCTGGTCTGTAATGACGGATGTCTGAGATCAGATTTGAAAGGAGATGCAGCTCGCTTCTGCAGACAACTTTGTGTGCATCATGCTGCAAATGCATTGAGGACATTGCTAATGTGAATCTTAATGTGAATCTATGGAACATGAAAATCAGTGCATATATCTAAAGAAAAAATAAAACATACCAGAAATTGGTTTGTGTTTGAAATTTCAGAAACCATAGCATAGATCTCAACTCTCCAACAGCTTTATAACCTCAAACTC
Source organism: Dendrothele bispora CBS 962.96 (assembly GCA_004369135.1). Classification (NCBI taxonomy): domain Eukaryota; kingdom Fungi; phylum Basidiomycota; class Agaricomycetes; order Agaricales; genus Dendrothele; species Dendrothele bispora. Next base: position 61,761 of record ML179347.1, read on the forward strand.
GGCTGGAGTAAGTAAACGGATCATGAACATGGAATACCATAGTCTCCATTAAGGCTTTCCAACTAGACCGTTCCTGTATTGCATCATATAAAGAGCACGTAATGGTGGGATTGTTAGGCCATCAGTGTCGGTCTCCTGGAGTCATAATGTAAAAAGCTTCTGTCGGTCATCCGAAAGTTTGGAGTGAAAAATATGCTATACATATTGAACGACATATACAGAAGCGAACCGGGAAGCGAAATAAAAACATGAAATCGGGCCAGAACACTGGCATTTCACTTGATTTGGATAATTTTTTTTTTCCATCTGGCTCAAATAATGCGTAGAATAGTGTGCAAATTTTTCCGGATTTTTCTGAGCTTGTGTTGTGCCCGAAATCTTTGCATCTTGTCGGGCAGCATGAAAATACACAAAAACCACGAAGCGAAAGATCACGTGAGATGCCAGTTGAAGCAATAAACGCGTACACGAAATGACTCTCTACAACAATATAACCTCTCACATCCTCCCCCTAATGATATTCTATGAGTCCCAACAGTGATCGCGGTGGACGACCACGTGGAACGAAGGCACAGAAAAAAAAAGAAGCTGATACGAGGCACGAAGAAGCGTTCAAACGGGCAATTGAAGACCGAGAAAACGGTAGCACCTTTCATGCAGCAGCACAACGGCAAGGACTCGCAGAATCTTCGCTCTGGCACCGACAAAATGGTCGCCAGAGTCGCGCAGAGGCACATGAGCATATGAGAAAATTATCGAGTGTTGAGGAGACAGAGTTGTGGGATTGGTTGAGGGAGTTGGATGGTTGGGGCATTCATCTAACACATGATATCATCACCAGTCGTGCTAATGATATTCTGATGGAACGAGGAAGTAATCAGACCGTAGGGAGGACCTGGATTCGAAAGTTTATGAGCTGATTTCCGGAGTTGAGGACAGGACCAAGTGACAAAAAGGATGTTGCTCGAAGCGTTGCTGAGAATGATCCTGTGCGGTTAGACAAGTTTTTTAAGAATGTGCGTTGTTCTATGCTTCTCTCAACACACAAGGACTAACTTTTGCAGCTTGAGCGCATTCAAAAACCGCCTTACGATGTGAAATACTGGAACATTGCCAATGTCAACAAGAAGGGCTTTCTTCTGGGTGTGCCTTGGCGTGACAATGTTGTAATTTTTCGAGCTGGTTGGGGAGATGTGCCAGGCGGATCTGGAAAAGCAACTGTCCATCAAGATGGGAACCGAGAGCTCATCACGGTTGTTGACTGCATCTGTGCTGATGGCACAGTTCTCCCACCTTTCATTGTTATGAAGGGTGCCCGTCCTTCCTTTGCATGGGCAAAAGACTCTCTGCTTGAAAAGGCTTTTTTCGCGGCCTCACCAAATGGATGGATTGATGGTGAGTTGTTTTTGGAGTGGCTAGAGAGATGTTACAAGCCAGCAACAAGGGAAAAGGCTGGTCAGGAATGGCGGGCCCTCATATTTGATCAACACGAATCTCACCTCTCCTACCCTGTCATCAAATTTGCATTGGAGCACAAAATAATTTGCATTGGCTTGCCTCCAAAGACCAGCGGTATTACCCAGCCACTTGATGTGTTGTGTTTTCGTCCACTCCAACAGGCATATGGTCGTGCAGTAGATGAAGAGACTAGAGGTGCTGTAGCCATTGCTAAACAGGACTTTCCTCGGTGAGCTGGCAGTGTGTCAGATCCCTGATTTTTTATACTGAATTACCACAGCATCTTACCGCGTGCTCGGGAGCAAGCTTTCACCAGGACAAACATTGTTGCAGGATTTGAGCGCACCGGAATCTATCCTTACAACCCCAACCGCTTTGATGTTCTGCAACGTTACCGAGACCAACAAACTCAACAAGCTGAGAATACACCCTCACCATCTTCCCCTCATTCATCCCAAAGCCCAGAAGATCCATCCACTCCACGACGGCGTGAAAGAACAAACACAATCCTCAAAAAAAGTCACACCATCATTCAGTCACCCCCTTCTAGTCCAAGTACGGTAATTCATGCACTTCAAGATGTCACCAACGAGGCTGAACACTTGCGTGCCCGAGTTGGTATTCAGAATGGTCGAATTCGTGAGCTCCAGAAGACAGAAGTTGGTCGGAAAAAGAAGGGTGATCGACGACGAGTCCCAGGAGAGGCAAGGGTTTATGATCAGGATGAATTGAATAGAATGCGGGAAAAGCGGGATCTTCAGGATAGAGAGAAGGCCAAAAAAGCTACAAGAGGACGTGGCCGTGGTAGGGGTGGACGTGGTAGAGGTGAAAATAGCCGTGGTAGAGGTCGAGGTCGAGGTCGAGGCCGTGGTGGAGCAGCTCAAAGTGCGGACCGAGGTAATAGGTCAGACAATGAAGAATCTGATGGTGAGTCGGAAAGGTCCGATGGATTGTCAAGGGAGCTTATAGATTCATTCAACGGTGTCATTCCTGTGATTGTGGATGAGGGAGAGTCCGAGAAATCGGATACGGAGGAATCAGGGGGGGATGAGGAGGAGAGGGTGAGGAAATATAACCGAAAACGATGCTCTTCATCTCCGTTGTGTCATACACACTCTTCTAAACGTCGTAAAGCATTGGGAGAGTGATTCTGCATCTACTAGAGTGCTTCAAACTTGCTGATTCTGTGCATCTTTGTATTTTTCTTGTATTTTTGGGCATATTTTATTTTTCTTGGGCATATAAGGTAGAATTGATGTACCAACTGTATCATAGTTTTGAACTACATGTTTGATAGATGCTGTTAAAAAAAAACCGCTCCTCAATACTGCTCTGAGTGTCGAAAAATCTAAATCTTTCGCTTCCCGGTCATCTTTCGCTTCCCGGTTCGCTTCTGTATTTAATAATCCCAGAAGGACTGTATGAACTATCCCGACAGGCATATCTTAGGTTGGATCAAGCCCTCACCATAATTCTAATGAAATACGAGTCAAAAAGCAAATTACCAGCAATATTGAGAAGCGGATTCATTTTATCCCCAGGTTGTGAATTGAGCCATTTGGTGAGCTCATTAACAAGATCTTCATGAATCTTTTGTGAGTTGTTGGCCAGGGTTTCATTTGCCCTCTTGAGTTGATTAAAATGTCGATCCAGTAATCAGTAAATTCATTGTTAGTTCCCAGTTTCACTTTGTATTTTCTTAACTCGGGATTGAACACTAGTCATGACAGCTTGAAGCTGCCGCTCAAGAGTTTTTCCGAGTTTCAGCTGCAGACCGAATGGCACCTGTCTAAAAAAAATTATAAGAGGTCTTGACTTGAGCCATATAAAACAATGGATTGAATACCGAAAACAGTGCATGGTGACCATCATCGGATCCAGTTACCTGATAGTTACCACCTGCTGACAAAATTTATTTCCATTACTGCCAATATGAGATGCCCCCTCAGATTATTGAGGAATGTCTGTGGAAAGGCTTGGAACCCGGATAATGACACCACATGTTCACTGTGTGTCTGCATTGAAATAGTGAATCCTCGCCATTTCCTACATCTTCCACTAACACCCCCTCTTCTCATTCAACTTTGACTCTACTGTACTACATCTATTTCTCATCATTTTTCTTTTTCCATAGGCTCCATAGCCATATCGAGTTTCAGTCAAACTTATTCCAGGTGGTCTAGCTGAGATCAGGGCGCCACTGTAATTGCCTACACCTAATTCTGATATCCTTCGTCCAGTCTTTGCTTCATTATTGTTTCTCAATGCAACGGTTACATAACACACCGAATGACGGGTATTTAATTTTTACAATAGACCAATCTTGTCAGTAAGTGACCTAGGTTCAGAGTTGATTCTCTTCACCAGCTTACCTTCATACTTTTTTTCATTTCTGTGCTCCGTGCATTATTGACTCTCCATGAGCCACTTCTCTGTGCATTTGCCTCCGTGGCCGATCTTCCCGTATATGCTAGAAATGATCGTATATGCTAGAAATGATGCTACCATCTTTCTGGGCAACATCATTACTTTCAAACCGGCTTTTTCACTGATACGAAGTTCTCAAATATACGATGCTACCCCACTACATGTCCCCCCAGTGTATAGATGTTAGATAGAGTCTTTTTCTGTATTTGTAGTAGGTAGAGTAATGAGTAGATAATGCTTTTCCTGTGTCCGATGCGGTCACTCATTTCAGGCAAATCTACCCCAGAGTCAGGGCTGAGAAGCTTGTCTGTGCAGGGGATGATTGGTCCCGGGAACAATGATGTACTTAGCTGCCATCAGGCACAATGTCCGGAAATCCAAGAGTCCGAGTCAAGGTATGAGTCGGGTATGAGTCAAAGTCCGAGTTGGGCAAGGGCCTGGCGGATCAGCGACCATGGACCTGATGTAGGGAGGGGGGGGGGGGTCCTGGTGGGGTCAAAAAAAATTTTGGGACTTCACTAAAAAATAGCCTCAAATTGCGCAGAAATAATGAAAAAGGTTATTTTCAAATATAACCCTGCAATTTAGATCAACCCGTCAGGACTGACCAAGTCGGTCACTTTATATCAGGTGTCACTTCCTTTCAATCCGTTGACAAAAATTTTTCAAACCTTTTGCAGTTTTGGCAAGTATGCATATTAGTTATTTTTTGTCCAAAAATTGATACACTGGTTTCGTAGATTGCGTAGAGTATCATAATGAAGAAAGGAATCATACTGAATAGCGTTATCTTTTGCAATAATCTACATCTTATCTTATCTAATCTTTGACCATGTGATCTCAGATAATCCATATATGGCAGGAGGGGGAGGGGGGGGTCCATGCTGGCCTCAAAAAAAATTATGTGACCCCGGGTACTTCCTCGCCGATCTGCCAGGCCCTTGGAGTTGGGTACGAGTCAGGGGTCCAAGTCGGGGTCTGAGGCAGCGTCTGAGTCAGGCAGAGCAGTAGATTTGTTAGTAGAAGTAATTAGTAGCTGGAGCGCATCGAGTGAATGAGCCAATCACCAGTCACATGACTAGTGCAAATGTGTCGCAAGCCTACTCTTAGTGTTGCACATGACTCCACTCAGCTCTGACTAGTCGACGAGTCGAGTCTATTTTTAAGCGAGCTGAGTCTAGCCATTGACTCCAGACTCAGCTGACTTTAAGGCGACTCGACTCCAACTTGAGTCGCTTATAACTAGGCTGGCAAAAGTTGCGGTTCTTGGCACCGGCAACCCATGCAACTCTGCCGGTATACTTTAAGCGGTCATTCCCCCTTTTGGTAATTGGGAGCACACTGCAACCCAATTACTTATTTTAGAAGCAACTTACATCATCGGGATTAGTCCGAGTTAGCTTGACCCTGTCTTGACCAGCTTTTTTCGGCTTGTTCAAGTGAAAAAAAGCGAAAAAAGCCTGTCAAGTGACAAGCCGGACCAGACTGGTGGTTTAACGTTACAAGTAGAGTCTAGACCGATTTATTTTAATAATATTTAACTTGAATTGAATACATTTCAATATATATTTCTATTAACTTGTCAGACTTGTCAGCTTGCAGCTTAGGAGCAAGCAGAAAAGTCGTTCAAGCCAGCCCTGCAAATCACGTCATTTTCCGATGATCCTCTTACATCACCTTCGTAATATATTGCCATTTATTCACTTTTCTACGTTAAATTACTAATAAATTCACTCGTGGAATTTATTAAATGTAAGCAAGTGACTTGAGCGACTCGAGTGGGAGTGAGTCGAAAAATAAAGACTCAACTCTGGAGTCACCGGCATTTCGAGTCGGAGTCACCCGGAGTCGAGCTGGAGTGAGCCGAAGTGGAGTCCTGACATCACTACCTACTCTTACCTATGTCCAATGGTACCAGTTACACTCGCACAAGTTGCCCTTTCACTCTCCACGACCAGGGGACTACTTATGTCCCAAATTCTATCATTCATTCTTTATTGTAACCGCCTAAAGAGATACATCCTCATGATTCATCCATCCAATCATCAACCACGGATCACTCCCAAAGATATCCCCCTCGAGACACGCACATTCCTGCAGAAAAGTTGTTCTATGGGTGAGTTATTTCCAAATTTGAGGGTGCAACTACCATACTGAAAGTGTTCCCTTTAGATAATGATGATGTCGAGGCTTGTTGGGATGCAGTAAAAGACGTTGTTTGGCAAGAAGATCCTATTTTAGCTCAGGTTAAGGATGAAGCTTCCCTTCAATCTGTATTTTCACAACATGGAGGATCTCTTTTTCGTGCATTCAAATTATTTTCGTCTCTCCTTATTACTAATATGTTTTAACAGCATCTCCCCGAAGCATCTGGCCTCCTACTAATGTTTGCATCAATTCAGAATGTCCTTATGTTGTCAAAAACAAGTCGCTCAAGTTACAAGGTGCCATTGAACTCGAGGCTACTGTACCATTTCATTCGATTCGCCACCCCTGCGTGACTGTGACCAGCGAAACGAATTTTTTTTTCGCCAAAAGTATAGCGTGAGCCGTGACAGAGTGAAAAATTTCACAAAATTCGCGAAATATTACCCTTTTCGGAAGTTTTGCATGACAATGTTGGTCCGGAAATTTTGTACCTGAACCACCGTGACTGTGAACAGGTCCGAAATTTCGCAAATTTCTGGTCTCGCGTGACGCGTGACAAGCGAATCGAACGAAATGATACAGTATTCTATTTACACTGGAGTTGGGTCCCATTGCTGTCCGAGCCTACCATATTACCTGTGACGGTTTGTCTTCATTTCCATCTTTTTGTATTTTTTTTATCATTTTAACTGCTTATGTAGGGTGCAACGGATATATCATCATGACTATTATGTTGCTCGAGACCCGCTCACAGGGCAAAGCAGGCACTGTTACTACCGGGCACGAGAACTTCCTCATGTGGTCCAGGTGACCACCCATCATTTTGTGGAGACTCGACTGGCAAAGATGTGGAGGAACAGCATGTTATATTCTTGGTGAGTTATGCTTCCGCTTGATCACATTTCGAAAATTAATATCATGTTAAGGACCTCAGCTACAAACTGCGTTAGTATCTATCAGTGTAGTTTCTGTAACAACATCAAAATTCCTTCAGAGTGGCATCTTCGTGATGCTATTCTCCAACCCGAATCTGTATACGAATCTTTCAAGATCATCTCGCTCCTCAAAAACCATATCTCCATTGGTTCTCAGCTTGATGTACCCCACTCTGTCAAAAGAGCTCACCGCACCGATCCTGCAACGAATGGAGATATTCTACTCCAGGCACATCATTTTGATGAAGCCATGGAACAGATGAATGAAAGTATACAGTCTGCCGGGCAGCCTGAGATTAATCATCGGTGTCTTAAATGTGTCAGGACAATTGATGAGAAAGGTCAACGTGAGTATATACTTGAAGGCTCGTTATTCTTTGGCTAATTTTAGTATTTACCCAGCTTGCAAGGAGATTTTTGCAGTCGTGTGTGACGGTGTCACTGTCGGTTGACCTACTTGTGGTGTTCCTCGCTGTGGTAACAAGCTCGCTTCAACCAAACACCCATTCTGTCCCGAGCATTATGCGATGACTCAGATTTGCCGTGTGGTCGGTTGCAATGAGAAGACGAGACCTGGTTCAAAGGTCTGTTCCGATCCAGCCCATCATGCAGGTGAGGTGAAGTATCATGAGGCCGGGACAGCAGCATTTCAACTGAAGCTCCGTTATGAGCGAACTCGCCAAGCTGACGAACGCGCAAATACGTTATGGGATGAGGGTGAGGAACTTGATACAGGGAGTGAGGCCATGTTTGAGGCAATGGTTGATAGTAGTCAGAGGAAGGTGGAGATTTCGATGATCTCTTCGGGCACCGGGCGTAAAGTTTTGGGAGATTCTGGTTCAGTTTTGACTCGCTCGGTTTTGACTCTGACTTGGCATGGGGATGTCTTCCTAGAGCATTTCAAAGATGTTTCAGTATCGGATGGAGGAGTAGTACCACGAAGACGTTTTGGTGGTTGTGAGAGGGATCGGTGTTCACGAGGTTTGGAAAGTGGTGGTGGTTGCGACAGGAATCGTTGTGGTCGATGAGAAGATGGAGGAGGACGTGATGATGGAGGAGGATGCGAGGGAGGAGGACGTGAGCGAGAACAGATAACTTCTCGAGCCTCTGAATATTCCTTGAAATGAGAGCGTCTCTCACTGATAGAGAATGGTTTTGTAAGCAGATCGAGTGGGACAGAAGGGCAGAGAAGTTCATCAATTCCATCACATTCCTCAACAGAAGAGGCCTTGAGAAGTAAAACTGGTATCCCATCAAGTCGAAGTGCATCCTTTATTTTTGCGACATAGTCCACCTCTACACTCATCCATGACCTCATTCCAAACCGATAGAAACAAAAAATGTCCCCCGCAATACCCACACGGTCAAGTATCATCCTAGTTATTTGCAAATATCCGTCCACGACCAAACCCTGAACCTCGAGGGGAGTAGGTTTCATCTTCGAGGTCCAACAGAAGATAGCTATGGCTGAGGTAGCCAACTTTAAGGTCACGTCAGCCTTGGCCTTCTCTACACAACGTGCCTCGCACTCGGCTTCGACGTTGACGCCTTTTCGGTCTACGACAGCAGTATAATACTGCCGACCACGTGCAGTTGATGATGGAATGGGAATAGTCGGTGCTGCATTAGTGGACGGAGCCGACAAGGGAACGCGAACATGAGTTATAGGTTGAGATGCTGGTGGTGGACCCGAGACATGAAGTACAGGTGTAGATGTTGATGGTAGAGGCTGAGATACGGAGCTGGCTTCAGGAGCCCAAGATGCTACCAAAGCAGCAGTTGAAGGGAGCAGCGAAGAGCTCAATGGGAGCTGAGATGACGGAGGAGGGCCAGGAAAATGCGAAAAGTCTCCAGGCCTACGGTGGTCAGGCACTGTAGCACACCCACCAGCATTGAGACAATGCCCTTTACATGATTTCCGCTCGCATTTGGCATTAGAAGTCTTCCTGCAGCCAGAAGTCGAACAAGACTGCTTGCTTGAACGACTATGGAGTGATTGGGGGGGTGGCGGGCCAGCATAAAGTGATTGAGTTAATGATGGTGGGTCTCCGAACAAAAATTCACTGTTGACATTTAGCTGATCTATGCCAGGACAGTATGGCCCACTGTCACTAAACTGGGGGGATGGTGGAGGAGGGGGGTCACCAGTGGTTTGTCGTGCTTGGAACCGTGAACGAGCCTGTGCATGCTTATCCAGATGAAGCCACCTGAACTCAAGGCACCACCAACACTACAACAATTAGCTTCAGTCTAGAAGTGAGGGACAAGGATTACTCACAGTCTGCTACCAGAGCCCAGTGTGCTCAGGAATGTTTCTACCTCGACACCTCAGTCTTGCGGGGATTGTGTTCTGGCAATTCGGATTGAAACAGGGTACCCAGACCGGCTCTGACATGGTGGGCTTGTGTTCTAGTTTAAAAAAGGAGTGTTCGGGAAAGAGCGTATCTGTATATTATCGACACAAAAGATTTATAAAGGCGGGAGGGTATATAAGTAAAGGAAAGGCGGGAGACAAGAAAGAACGACGCATCAAACTTAGACTGACAGTGATACGTCGAGAAGTCGAAAGACTTTAGCTTTACAACCTAACACTACCAAACAATACCACTATGCATTCTACAAAGCCCTGATTGCATTATCCTCTATATTCTTGACTCGTACCCTGACTCGTACCCTGACTCGTACAACGACTCGGACCTCGACTCGGAATTCGACTCGTACTCGACTCGTACTTGACTCGGATTCCTGATTGTCCGGTTGTTCTCCCATCGGGATGCTTCCCGGACCCGGCGTCCAGATCTTGAGACAAGTCCGGTTAATAGATTCCTCCTCCTCCTCCTCTGTGAGTAGTATTGCTCTGTGCGCTGAACCTCTGGCTTGTACACTCCTGCTCTGTGCATCTAAACCTCCGTGGCCCCTACTGCTCTGTGCATCTAGGCCTTCACGGCCCCCGTACATACATGTATATATGTTGTGTGACACGATTCGAGATATTCTTACCTCGTTCTCTCATGGAATCCTCACGTCGCTTTCAGTGATTATTGCATTCTTTTTTGTGCTACCCTCCCACCTCTCCCTGTATAGTTCTACTCTTGAAGGTGGCAGACTTTTCCCGACCGAGGCGAATTTTCCCATGTGGTTTCTAACCCGGAGGGTGCTTAATGTCTCCCCTTTCAAGCCTTTCTTTTTTAACTACCTTTTTGATTTCATGACGCCACAATGATTGCCTGTACTTAATTCTGATATCTTTTGTCCAGTCATTGCTTCATTATTGTTTCTCAATGCAACGCACTGAAATACAATTAACACCGTTCTGATACCCGTCGTCCAGTGGCAGAGACCTGGCTTATGGCGGTTATTTTGACTCTCAGACATCCAATATCTCGGCTTCTCGGAAAAAATCATTTGGCCCCGTTTTTCATGAGGAAGAATTACAGCCCCCACTTTGATATGCATCTCAAGACAATGACTAGTACCAGGACGGATCTCGATCCCAGTCTCAAGTCGCAGAGGAGAATGAGGATACACGTCGCCCCCGAGCATCAAAACATGCCGTCCATTACTCCTGTCTCCTCTTTGACCAGCTCGGAATCCACAACCAAGTCCACCAATCTAGTCCACCGACGATTTTATCTGGATGTAGTACTGCTAGGGTCACAGTTCTTTTTTTCTCAGTATTATTGAATGATGTCATCTGGATGTTGGAATTTTGAGGACTTGGGACCAATATACAAAGGGCTCTGTTTACGAACTTAGTGTCAGTAGGGAAGTTCAGAAGTACTTAGACAGAGGTCGTCGAGTATAAGGCAGAGTCAGCCAATATTACTAAGTATTAAACATAGATCTTTAATAGAAAGGGCAAAGAAGACAACAGCTGAATGTCTGAAGCCTATGTTCTGCATTGAGAAGGTGAAATTGAAATTATTCCAAGCTCGAGCCAAAATGCCGCACATGAAAGTTATATCCTTCTATGAGGTTGTATTGTTGTAAATGGCTATTGATCTTGATTAAATGTTTCTAACCCTATGCTATACACTGTCCTTGCCATGGCTTCTGACTTGATCGAAAACAAACACTAATCGTCTTTCGGTGCGTTAACCGTTGTGTTGAGAAACAATCATGAAACAATGAAAGGACAGAAGATATCAGAACTAGGTATAGGCAATCACGGTGGCGCCCTGATCTCAGCAACGCCACCTGGAATAAATTTGACTGAGACTCGGTATGGCTACATGTACATCAAAAATCAAACAGGTATTTAGAAAAGAAAGGCTTGAAAGGGGAGACATTAAAAACCCTCCGGGTTAGAAACCACATGGGAAAATTCGCCTCGGTCGGGAAAAGTCTGCCACCTTCAAGAGTAGAACTATACAGGGAGAGGTGGGAGGGTAGCACAAAAAAGAATGCAATAATCACTGAAAACGACGTGAGGATTCCATGAGAGAACGAGGTAAGAATATCTCGAATCCTGTCACACAACATATATACATGTATGTACGGGGGCCGTGAAGGCCTAGATGCACGGAGCAGGAGTGGACAGCCCGGAGGTCCAGCGCACGGAGCAATGATCACGGAGATCGGCCACGGAGGAAAATGCACGGAGCAGTGACTCACGGAGAGTCAATAGTGCACAGAGCACAGAAATGGAGGTAGGTAAGAGAATCAACTCCGACCTAGGTCACTTACCGAGACGATTAGTCTATTGTAAAAATAATTTTAAAAATCAACCAAATACCCTTTGATGGTGTAGATCAGAGGGCTTCAACCTTGTGGTTGTGATTTTTGGGAGTTCAAACTTCGTAGGATAAGCCAGGTCCTGATGACGTGCCCACATATTCATATGTAAGCATCCCGAGGTAAAAGAAATTCCTCGAGCAATGATTTATTTATTTAACAGCGTGCCAACAGGATTCCAAAGTGAAAATAGAGATCAACCATGAAGATTAGAGAAGAAAGACTGGCGCATCTTCACTGTACGTTTTCAAAAGTTTATCAAGCATATATCCTTGTAAATCTCCTCATCCATTGCAGCAACGAAGCTCAGAGCAACCAATCTCCTGGTATGCAGACTTCGATTCCAATTCAAATTCATCATCAACCCAACGGAATGCCTCATTCCTAGATACCGGGAGTCTTACACCGCAAAAAAAAATCAATTGCACCCTGAGGGATAGAAAATTTCCCATCGTCGGTAGCCGTAACACTCAAGTGATTGAAGGACCATGTTAGGAAGGAGTAGAGGAAGGAAACAACTTACTAGCTGCTTGACTGCAGACATGATGTGCGTCCCACCGGTCATCATAAATGTCTGCGTCCTACCAATTAACATACATGTCAGCCTCCTTTTAGCCTATTTTTTTCTTTTTCTTTTTTTTTTTTTGGCCACGACCATTGAAATAGGTTCCTAAGCTGAGGAAATTTTAGTGGCGTGAACGGACAAGGATATGCAATAACAGAAAACCTTGCCTTCGGACATAGCTTCCCGCGTGATATAAACCATTAGGTCTTTCCTTTGACCAGATTTCCTCATAAAACATTTTTTTCCTGTGTGATCACACCATCGCCTCCAAACCAAGGACCCTCCAAAGAACGGGGGTTGTGGACACTTTTCCTTGAGTCCCATGGATTGTGCTTCCGAAAGCTTATATTCAGGTGTAAATCGTTCTCTACTCAAATCTTCATCACTGGATTAGAGAACTCACCGAAGCACAATATGTTATGAAAACATGAACTCAGTCTCCTGTCCAGCGTCAACAGAAAACTGCATGGACATTACTAATTGAAATAAACGAGGGAAAGGAAACTCAAAGAGTAAGTGCACACACCACCACAATTTCTCGATGTAGTCAAGATGAACGTGATCGGCGGTACATTTATCTGCAAGATGATGGAACAAAGACGAAGCGACAAATGGTTCTGGAACACTTTTCGACAATTCCATAAATATCGATTTCGACAACCGCCTGGCATGTCAAGTTCTTGCGTATTTGCCTTCTCATGGCCATCACCACTGACCTCATAATTAACACCGAGAGTAGTTAAAGAGACAAGGGGAGGGGGGGGGGGGTTAATATTTTGACTCGGACGAGAACCAGGCTGACGGTGATATCTACTTGTTTGGCTGAAGTGTGGCGTCTTGTAACCTCATCAACTGTTTTTCTAAACAAAAAAAAAATAAAAAAATAAATCAAAATACTAGTAATGAAAGCCATTGTGTTGAGTGATTTCAAAATCGATGCACCAACTAGGAATCAGCACATCTGCCCGAGTTGACATTGACTTGGCTGTGTTTGCGCCACGTCGACCTTCAAGATCGTGAGCTGTCTCATTCAGAATCAAACCAACCACCAAAATGTCTTGGTGACGGCTTTCGGCTCGATGGAACTCGAAATTTGGTTTGTAGTCGTTTGATAGTGCTTTCACTACTGGGGGAATCAGTAGACATAGTATGAGATATGGTAATAAAAAGCTACCCTGATTTTATACTGAAATTCAGACTCGAGCCGAGCAAGTTTTTTTTTTGTGTTCAGGTAAGGTCTTCTCGTGCATATTGCCATAAAGCTTCCTTCAACTCGTTGCCAGAAGGCACAACTCCGAATTTGTCGTGACCATTGGCACCGGAAAGCCTGACTCATGAGCGTAAGACAGGCGAAAAGAAACGGATAGAGTCGAAAATAGTTTGAAAAGTGCATAGTAGTTTTATAGACATCTCAATGTTACGCACACTGTGTACGCTGCTTGCTCACTTTGGACGCGCATTTCTGTCCTGACAGAGTTCCATTGTAGAGGGGACATTAGACCCTATGCTCGACGGACTAGGATGAAAAGTCCTTGAATACTTTACTCGTGATTTCTTCCATGTTAGATGAATTATAGATGAGGACAGCAAATTCGACACTGGTCATGCATTCGAGGAGGCCATGGTATCGGTTATAATAAGAGCAATCTGGGATTTGGACCTGGCCTGTGACTGGAGGAGAGCTGGGTGAAGAAGAATTGGAAGACGTCGAGGGAGAAGAATATAAAAATGTCAACACCGAGCACACATGCGTGATTTTCGTCAAGTAAAAGTTTTATGATAGCCAGTTGACGGACTGATCTGACACTGAACGAGGCCGGTCGACGCTGATACAAGTGTCAGTGAGCTGGATGATGGAACGGGGCAAGAACTTGTACTGACGCCGTACAGGCTATACAGAAATATGGGTTTTTGCCAAGAACCGGAAGAAATCTATGCCGCTGTCTCAAGTCAGCGGGAATCAATAGCCCTTCCACATGAGACGTTCGAGTCGGCAGCCGACGAAGACGGTGACATCAATCACATGTCATTACGAAGCAAACTACAGAAGGCACTTACCCCATCTAGTAACGGAGAACTCCGAGGCGCTTAAATAGTCATAGACGCCCTCGGTTGTTCCTTAGTGACAGGACAAGGAAGCCAGCAACAGTGAAATGGCCTCTTCCGAACAGAGTTCGTTTCACGAAAGGTGCGTTGGGTGACACCAGCTCGACCGGCAAGATGACGGATGGCAACAGGAACGGGGCGATCGTGGTCGTCATCCTCTTTCAAAAAACTTTTTCCAGTTCCCCTTCCAGACGTATGACCCTCGAGCTGTCTCTCTTCTTTTTCAAAAGGCCCAAGAGCAATGTTTGCAGTCCTTGATCCTTGAACTTCACAGCCAGAATATCGTCGAGTTTGGACTGGTTCCGTGTTAACATCAAATGACGCCTCGATCTTATGAGGTCCAGAATCAAAGCAACACAAAAGTTTTCTTCGACTCAGCTTGGAGCAGTTTGGGAGTAGTTTCGGTTTCAGGGATGAATGTAGAGTCGACTCAAGCCTGCCAACTCGGACAGAATGGTAAATTATTTCTCTTATTGTTCTGACTTTTCCATTGAACAAAACAAAAACAAAATCCAACCGACGCTTGGTGGCACACCAGTCTCATGACTTTCCAGACCATTTTTTGTTTGAGGGCCTCAAACAACGAGTCTTGTTTTTCAAGTGGAGGTGATGGAAATCGTGAAGAGGTTTCTGGTCCGGCGTCGACTACGACTTGGTCACATCTCACAGTTTCGTCGGATCCTTTACACAAGGACGATGTCCTCCGTTCTTCAAGGTTCCCCCTTCAACTTGAACTCTACATCAGTCCCTACTACTACTACTACTACCACCACTGTAAACTCTGCTGTCTCACGGACCGACATCTTCAATCACATCTCCATTTCAAGGTCATCTGATAATCACACTGCCACCAACTCCCATTCATCAAAATCCGAGTTACCGGTACTACCAACACTTTCGACTCTTCTATATCGGGTTCGACTGCTATCACTAGTGATGGCATGAACAGCTCCTGTCCATCTTACTCAGGCTCACTATTGACTTCAACGAGCCAATCCTCCGATAGTACTACACACTCTTTGAAGCCTTTTCCAGGAACGAAAACAGCGGCGATGTCGACGACGACGACGACCATGGACGAGCTGAAGTCCAATTCCAATCACCTCTCCAAGGAGGAACAGCAACAGTTCAGCCCTATTGCTCATAAGCAGCCTGGTTCGTACGGATGGAAAGGGGAGTGGAACATGGATAATATGGAGGTCGTGATTCAGAAATTGAGGGGATTGAAAACGCAGTGAATGTCGTTTGGGTCTACTTTAGATCTAAACTCCCGTCGTAACTGTGATAAGTTACTCCGAACTCGGTTTCCTAGTCGTAGAATTGCCGTTCTCTCTTTAGCTTTTACGCCTGCAGCTTGTGAATCAAATCTGACCTTCTGGTCAATTATACATATTCTGATCTGTAGCCTTTACATTTGCACTCTTCTACGCTTCCTGAGTCTAGATTGAAGAAAGAACGATTTCAACTTCTGCAAACGATGTAGCGATATTGATATGGACCTATTCTTACTTGTTCAAAGAACTTTTAACATCTCAGTCAATCGTCCGTACTTGTCACTTCAGCACTTTTTATTGGATTTTGGAAATTCGGAATAGACGCTTTGAATCAGGTCAGACTATAAAAGATCTGAAAAAGAGATTCTCACCGACATATGCCTAACGCTCAACATTGCATTTTAATGATTTTAGAAGCGGTCTTCCTGCTTTGGCATTTTCAGATTGTTAAAGGTCGTCCATTCGATGTAGATCTGCCTGAGCTCAACGCAGCTAATCACTCAGTTCAAAACAAATTACGATCCACACTTGTCTAATTAAGCCCGAAGTCCGAGACTGAACATATAGGTAAGTACATAAACTGAAAATAATAACTTTGTTCAATTGGGTGTACTATTGGCCTTGTCTATACTAGTTTATCATCTAATAGATCCTAGTAAAAAGCCCCCGAAGTAGTTGCTGATGGAAAGAAATCTGGTCAACTGTGGACC
Source organism: Dendrothele bispora CBS 962.96 (assembly GCA_004369135.1). NCBI lineage: Eukaryota > Fungi > Basidiomycota > Agaricomycetes > Agaricales > Dendrothele > Dendrothele bispora. The sequence continues at coordinate 78,118 of ML179347.1, forward strand.
CGCAAGTATATCATTGACTACGGACGGCACAGATCAAATGATGTGTATCAAGTCAACACAAGCGGTAAGAAATGCAGTGAGTGCGTCGAGGGTATATAAATCGATGCCAGGCTAGACTCGAACCAGCCGCCTCTGTAAGACTTTGATGACAGTCGATCAAAGGGCTTCGCCGACGGTGCGATCGACTGTCATCACAACTCTTGCGGGTGACTGGCTCGAGTCTAATGCCAGGCGTAATTTGGAGCAGTCAAATGGCGTTTCCTCCCTCCCTTTCCCCGTTATCAAGCCCAAGCCGCAGGGTACGCATTACAACAAAGCTCCTTTGACTCTTGTCCTTCACTGATTCAGTGAAAAAGAGAATGTCTAGAGTAAATTTCCAGACTGTGCACGAAATCGTTGTGTTGGGAGATGGCGGCATGTCTTTCAAACTTCAAATATACCAAGAAGTTTGATTGATACTCTGAAAGCCGTCGGGAAATCTGCAATGATTTTTCGTTTTTATTTTCGGATCTTTTGTCGACGAGTACGATTCTACACATGAAGGGTAGGTACTTTTATTTACCTAAATCCCAAGTACTACTAAAAAAAAATACTTACTTATTGACAAGTTCCTACCGCAAACAATGCTTGATAGAAGATGAGAGTGTTATAGTTAGATTCTCCGACACCAAGGGAGCCGGCTGGGAATACGAGTAAATTCATCATCGTTCAGTACTGACGCGACAGTGCCTTAAAACTTTTGCTAGACACTTGAGGAGACCCCGACATACAAAGAGCAGAAGGATTCATATTGGTCTATTCCACAACATCGAATAGGTCGTTCGAAATAATAAGTCATTTACACCAGAAAATATTGCAGGTAAAAAATCAAAACACAGTCCCAAATGGTAATAGTTGGCAGTAAGTGTGACTTGGGGTCTGAGCATGAAGTGAGCATCAATGATACGTGAATTCATACTTCCTGGATGACATATATCAGACTTGACCGTAATGAAGAGGGACAGGATCTTGCAAGGGCTTTAGGGGGTAGATTTTTTGAAGCATCTGCAGAGGCAGGTATGAACGTGGACGAGGTTTTCAATACTATTTTACGAGAGATCTGGCAACTTGACAGAGTATGCCTTTCTTCTTCAAATAAAGTAGTCTATAAGCTGATCTTCAAGAATAGGAGACACAACAAACAGGAGCTGGATCTATTCACAACACCGTATACCAGGATTCTGGTCTTTCAGAATCAACTGTAAAGTGCTGTTGTACTCTTCAATGAATCAGAAGTATCTTTGTACCTTTTCTCACCGGCGACGAAGGCGTCGAGGACGAGAAGGAAGGGGAGAAAAAAGCACAAGAAAAATCGACAAGATCCTCTTCACACTCGTTGCTCCTTTCATTCTATCCATCAACGCATATCCAACTCCGTTTACTACTCGCACCACTTGTCTTCCTCTCCTTCTCCCTCTCCCTCTCTTTATCTCTATCTTTGTCCCTCCAGCCCTTCTCCTTTTGACTAACCGGAACGATCCCACCACTCGCTGTTGTCTTCACGTTCCTCAGGAACCCATCAAAGGATTTAGATAACAAAAGCCTCGATGTCCTCTCCCTCTCGCGTCCGGAAAAACAATGTGATCCAGTCGGTGCATCAAAACTAGAAGCAGAAAGGAGATCGTGATGTCGAGCAATTGGGAAGCTTGATAAATGGAGACAATGCAGCGTGTAAACTGGAAGCACCTGACAAAGGGGAGGTGATGTTGACAGAACGGTTTGTTAGCCACCAAGTGAGTTCTTTCGAGACTTTGGTCAATTGAGAGCTTTACAACTTCAAGAACTTGAGAACGCACCATCTGTAGCAGTAATGTATCGGTGTAACATTTTTCAACGTAGCAGAAAAGTTGTAGAAACCATGCAGTCATCATAAACGAATGAGGAACGAGGACCAATTAAACGGGTGGAAGAGATAAGTAAAGTAGCATAGATAGAGATAAGGTGATCCAACTAATACCTGCCGGGATGGACATCGAAGACGTATTCGACAATTTCGCAAAGGAGATATCCACTGATGGCACACTTCCTTCACTCTTTTTCGGTTTTACGGTCTACGAACAGAAGGTAAAACGCGAGGACAAGAAACAAGACTGGCGATCTTTGAAGTTTGAGAGGCGAAAGTCGACTGTGGTTTGCCTTGTGAGTGGGCAGATTGCAAAACAGAAGAAGCAGAAGGACGACACATCATGTAAAAAACAAAAAAGAAAAGGTAAGTAAAAGGTCTGTAATAAACTTGTACCCCATTCGTTCCGATGCAGACGCCGTTCAATTCGCACAGGAGATCTGTGTCGAACGGGACTTAAAGTGTCGGAAACGAGCAAAGACTCACCGGCGCTGCTTTCACCACGAACTCAGAGTCAAACTAGCAACTCTAGACTCCTACACCGGGACCTTCACTACTGTCGAAATGCTCCATCTAGCCTCCTAGGTTTTGAGGCATTCACCGACGACGAGAATGATGATATGAAGAAGTTTAGTTACTAAGTATAATGATAGTAACAGTTAAAGGAGCGACCACAACTGTGACATCAGTTGATTGTACCCGTCAGACGGGTGCGCACTTTCTCTCCAATACTTGTTATCTTACTTACAAGTCATACCAAGTCCTGAGCCTATCGATATCAATGAGGGACGAGAACACAGGTGAATCAGACCGCTGCAGTCCCGTTGTTAGAGAGAAAGGAAGGAAAGTGAGTGTTTAGAAAAATGTGAATGGAAAGGACAACGTACCTTGGAACAAATATTGCATTTATGATTCTGTCCTCTCTTCTTACCCTTGCCGTTAATACAAATAGGTTTCGTTCGGTTAGTAGTAAGGTGGTGTTGCACTATCCGGCACACTTGGAGTCGCGCTCATGGTAATGGTCATCCCGCTAGGAAGACCATTAGGCGCTACTTGAATAGGTATCACTGTAGAGTTTCCACCGCCGTTGACAGTGGTGACAGAAGACATTGGTTGGAGATGTAGAGATAGAGACATCTGCATTACATAGGGAGATGATTTCAGCATTGTTCTCACGGATACGAACCGAATGTACTCACCGCCCATTGCAATGCCATCTGATAATCCCTGCTGTTTTGACACCAAACCACATTCCGTCTTCCTAATATTTTCTTCCAGCTTCCTTCCTTCCTGACTCGACGAAACTGAGCGGTGTGCGAGGTATACCACAGAGGCAAATTGGAAGTCTTGCCAGACTATTGAATAAACCGAGTTCTGTAATAAACGATGAACAAACGTGAGGAGCAGACAAACGGATAAGGACGCACAGTCACAAGTTTCGTAAAACACCTCGGGCTCATAAGTACATACCACCTACCCAAATCCGCACCATATTCTGGCTTCCGTCTCGTAAAAGAATCAACCAAGCGCGGAAGCGCTCGTCAGTGAGAGTAGTTGGGAATGATGAAGCGGGAATCTACTTCGAGCCTAACGTCTTAATATGTCCGGTCCTATCCTCTGCCCTCCCCGTCAAGAAGTTTTCTGATTCGTGAGAGTTTCCGCCAGCTAGGAGTGATCAAAAAGAGGAATCATTGATCGACATGAAGAGATTTTCTCTAGAGAGCGAGATGATCACAAAGGCAGAGATGACCATACTCCCCAGTCCTCGGGTTACTCGATGACATTGGGTCACCGCTTAGAGATGGCGAAGCTTGAGTTTACCTAGACTGGATGACTTTCTCCGCATGAAAAATCGAGTCACCTTGATATCGCTTGGTGTTGATAGAGTTTGAACAATAACCAACAATGGCCCTTGTATTACGTGTCGATGGAGATTGTCTTCCAAATCATGATGGTCGAGACCGGGTGGAAGATAAATAACACCAAACATCGCCTCGCGTCAGTCCGTTCAACGTTACTTCCACTCAACACATTTTTAGGCTTATCAAAATGGCTCTGTACCGCCCAGATTTCTTCAGTGCCCTTTGGCTTTTTTCTGGCGACTCGTACTCCCCACCTTTAACACGTTATTACCTCTCTCAAACGACTTTTGGTACGTTCTTAGCTCCGCTCTGTACACACTTAGGGTTACTTGGATATAGTAGGGATGAAAGTAGGGATTTTTTAATAGTATCCTATCCAGAGTACTATCTTCTAATTCATCAAAGTATGCAAACTATACGAAAGCACAGGACCCATGTCTTTTCTCAGAGGGGTCTGATCTAAAGTCCGGACAAATTTTTCGAAATTTGGCCGAAATGTTAGTTCATAGTCCGGACAAATGGGGGTCTGGGTGCCGAATGTCTCATCAAAAGTCCGGACCTAGTCCACATGGGTCAACTAGGTCTGTTCAAAGTCCGGACAAGGGCTGACAAAGGTTGTTCACTGGTCACAGGAGGTCACAGGCTAAAGCGCAGGCAAAAGGCCTTATTTGGGAATTCTGACCAAAATGAACAATGCTGTATTGCGGTATGTGCAAATCTGCGTTGCACCCCTGCGTTGCACCTGCGTTGCAGTCACGTGACCTGCGTTGCAGTCGCACGATCCCATAGTCCGAGCCCGAATTTTGAAAAGATTGCTTCAGTTATTGGATCTTTAAGTAAAAAACTACAACTACTTACTTCATTTTACTTAGTGCTTGTTTTAGGTTCAATGTCAGACTCAAATAAGTACTTAATGTAAATCTGTTTCA
>ML179347.1:92405-109488 GCA_004369135.1 Dendrothele bispora CBS 962.96
TTCGCAGTAACCGACACCGGCGACAGTGACATCATCATTGGCTACGACTGGTTAAAATATCATAATCCTTCTGTGGACTGGGCAAAGGGAAAACTAATATTCGACCGGTGTCCCGCGGAATGCAAGCGACGCAGATTAGCTGCGATTTGGGCCGAGGAGGATGATGAAGATATCGAAGAGGGTGATCGCATCTTCATGACTCAGATGCAACCCGATGAGGATACAGAAGAACGAATCCGCGCGATGGGTTCCATTGCGACGAAGTTAGCTGCAGCGAACGCGACTGCCGAAGGAAAGAAAGCTATAGAAGAGTTGGTACCGGGGAGTACCTCTCCAGGTATCGAAAAGTGTTCGAAAAAGGAGAATGGGATAGTTTTGCCACCCCGAAGGAAGTGGGATCATGTGATTGAACTGATCCCAGGAGCGGAACCGTTCAAAAGTAAATTGTATCCTTTGTCGATTGACGAACAAAAGGATCTAGACAAGTTCATCGAGGAGCACCTCCAAACCGGTCGTATTCGACCTTCGAAATCGCCAATCACATCTCCATTCTTCTTTGTCAAAAAGAAAGACGGGTCTTTGCGACCAGTACAAGATTACCGAAAATTGAATGCCATGACAATCAAGAACCAATATCCCCTTCCTCTCGTATCCGACGTTTTGTTCAAGTTGCGATCCGCGAAGTATTTCACGAAACTCGACGTTCGTTGGGGTTACAACAATATTCGCATTAAGGAAGGCGACGAATGGAAGGCGGCTTTCGTAACAAATCGCGGGTTGTTCAAACCTCTTGTTATGTTCTTTGGGCTACAAACTCCCCTGCGACTTTCCAGACAATGATGAACGAGATTTTCGGGACTTGATTCAAGCCGGTCGTGTCTTGGTTTATATGGACGATATTCTGATTTTCTCGGAAGACATGGAATCGCATCGGGAAACTGTGAATGAGGTATTGGCGATTATGGAAAAATACGACTTGTACTTAAAGCCGGAGAAATGTGAATTTCACAAGCCGGAGGTGGAATATTTGGGTATGATTGTGGGTAATGGAAAAATCCGCATGGACCCAGTGAAAGTCGCGGGTATTCGCGACTGGGGAACGCCGGAGTGCGTGAAAGATGTACAGAGTTTTCTAGGTTTCACGAACTTTTACCGGAAGTTCATTCGCGATTATTCGCGCCTCTCCAGAGGAATGGTCGACTTGACCAAGAAATCTAGCGAATGGTTGTGGGGGGAGAAGGAGGCGAAATCATTCCAGGACTTGAAGGATGCGGTATGCTCCGAACCGGTTCTTCACTTCCCCGTGGATGGCGCGCCATATCGCGTCAAGGCAGATAGCTCGAATTTTGCGACTGGGGCCGTGCTATCTCAGCAGCAAGAAGGCTCTTGGGTTCCAATCGCGTTCCTTTCAAAAGGTCTAAACGAGACAGAACGAAATTACGACATTCATGACAAGGAGATGCTTGCGATTATGCGTGCTCTGAAGGAGTGGCGTCATTATCTCCTAGGTCCTGAATTCGAGATCTGGAACCACAAAAATTTGGAATACTTCATGACTTCAAAAAATCTGAATCGCAGATCCCAACTAGATTATGGCAGTACATTTCATGCGATTTGATTGTCCAGTTACCGGAATCGCATGGATATACCGCGATTCTAGTAGTCGTCGATCGCCTAAGCACAAGGGTCCGAGCGATTCCGACGTATAACGAGGTCAGCAGCGAGGGAATAGCGCGATTATTCTTGGACCAAGTGTGGCGCGATTTCGGTTTGCCAGAGTGGGTCATTAGCGACCGAGGATCGGTTTTCGTAGGGAAGTTTATTCGCGAACTATATCGCATGCTTGGTATCAAGATGAACACTTCAACGGCGTACCATCCTCAAACCGATGGACAAACCGAAAGAATTAACCAGGAGATCGAACAATACTTGCGAGTTTTCTGCAATTGGAGACAGGATGACTGGGACGAATGGTTACCCATGGCGGAGTTCTGCTATAACGATCGAGAGCAGAGTTCAACGGGATATTCGCCTTTCTTTTTATCTTGCGGTTTTCACCCGAGGAAAGCGACGGAGCCGGTTACAGATATGAATAACGAAGCAGCAGGGGCTTTCTTCGAGAGATTGAATAAGGCCCGAGAAGACGCGATTTCCTGTTTGAAACGTAGTGCTGAGTTGATGAAAACGTACTACGATCGAAAGCATTCGCCCGACCCAATCTTCAAAAAAAGGAGAACTCGTGTATATCGAAGGGCGCAACATTCGAACAGAACGTCCTTCGACCAAGTTGGGAGACAAACGATATGGGCCGTTCGCGATTGAAGAACTTGTGGGCTCATCTGCATATCGGGTGCGATTGCCGAAATCATGGAATCGCGTACACCCAGTATTCCACGTATCGTATTTGCGAAAGCACCATGACTCGATCGCGCCGCATCAGAAGGAAGACGTGACGAGAGAACCTGCGACTACATCAGGAAAAAGCCTCTAGGCCATGGTTGCACCAGTGATAGCCAGGATGTACCCCTGGTTATTCTTAAAGGCCCTGGTAGCCCAGGTCAACCACAACAGCCCTGGCTGTTACATGATGGCCTTAGGGCTGTTTCATAATAACCCCCAGGACTACCCTAGGACACTCCCAGGACTGCCCTAGGACACTCCCAGGACTGTCTCAGGACTGTCCCAAGACTGTCCCAGAAGCATCACTGTCCTAGGAATGTCCCAGGACTGCCCCAGGACTCCCCCAAGACTGTCCCAGGACTGACCCAGGACTGCCCCAGGACTGCCCCAGGACTGTCTGTCAACCCTTGAGATTTTTCTAAGGAAACATTTTATACTGATATTGTTCTAACTGAGCACAAGAAACCTCCACCAATAAATTATGAAGGACGTCCAGACAGCCCAAAAAGGAAACTAGGACTCAGACGACGTCTTCATTTCCTTTTTCAGTGATAAGTCATGTGATGTTCTTTCAGCCATAAGTCATGTGATGTTCAAAAGTCACATGATGTTCAAAACTTCGTCACAATTCCCCACTTCTTTTCTTTCTTCTTCTTAACACTCATCATCCCTTCTAAGTTCTCTCTCACCTTTCACCTTCTAAGTGCCTATATGTCCTTTGGGAAGCTTCATTGAGTCTTTTATAGTCTCTACATGTCACCTCTGTCATTCTTTCATTGTTCAGTCATCATGGTTGCTGTCGCTCAGGTTGGGGTGTGTTCTTTTCTCCTGCTGTCTTTCTCCTACTGACTTCATCCTCTGTTGAGTATCCTGGTTCTTCTTCACTGTTGAGTCATCATGATTACTGGTTCTGGGTCACTGGGTGCGTGTTCTTCCCTTCTTGTCTAGCTCATGCTAACCTTATGCTCATTTCCTTGTATTAGCTCAGCTTTATTGGTTGTCTTTTTTTTCTTCTCATCATTGTCATGTCTTCCTCTTCTCTTTCCCTTATCCCCATTGTTGATGCCTGTATTTATACTGTTTCTGGTTAGATACCTTTTGTACATCGTACTAGCTTGTCATAATATATCTTGAATTGATTCACTTTTCAATATGAAAGCAGTGACCAGAAATGGACAATTGACCATCTAATAGCATAAACCAGAGCACTCCTGAGGTTGTTCCAAGACTATCCCAGGACTGTCCCAGGACTACCCCAGGACTACCCCAGGACTGTCTCAGGACTGGCCCAGGACTACCCCAGGACTGTCTCAGAACTACCCTAGGACTGTCCCAGGACTATCCTAGGACTACCCCAGGACTATCCTGAGGCTACCAAAAGATTATTAAAGGGAGCCAGGGATTTTTGATCAAATGGAGAGTGTGCCATGGCACCCCTGACAGCCATGGTACCACAAGGGTGCCAGGGTAGGCCCAGGTGAATCTTGTGATGGTCCCTGGTCTAAAAGACATTTTCCTGATGTATCGAAGATGGAGCCGCGGTTTGGGATGTTGAAGCGATCTTGGACTCTCGAATGAGATATAACAGTCGTTCCAGAAAGTCTGTGTTGGAATATAAGGTGAAGTGGGCCACTTATCCTGTGGAAGAAGCTACTTGGGAACCGAAGGCGAACTTGGGTAAAGGATGTAGGAAGATTATTAACTTGTTCCATAAGGAACACCCCAATGCACCTAGAGAGGTTGCATAGTGCGACTTCGAGGTCGTAGTCGCCCTAGAGGGGGGGTAATGTCATGAACTCCCTCAAATCGCGATTTACTTACTTCCTTTTCTTTATCTTTCATTGTTTCTTACTGCGAATAGTCGCTCAAACCCCTATTCGCGACTATTCGCAGATCGACGATCACTTACTATTACATTTCCCGTTCTACCGTGATCGCGACAGGTCCTATGCGGTCGCGATCACCTATCGTGCGGTGGCCAATGGCTAAAGCACCTCTTTGACAGTTAGATCGATCGTACTCCTTACTTTATAGTATATGAACCTTAGCGTATATTGTAGATTCCTTACTCTAGTCTGGTTAATAACCCAGGGACTTATTCTCGCGATTCTCAAACCTTTCTCGTTGACGACTTACTCGCGACTCGCGGAATCTAGGTCTTGACACTCCGGTTCTAGCCCTTCCCCTGACTCATACATATCCGTTGGCGACCATATCACAAGACCTCGTTGACTTGTTTGTAGCAATTTTCTGCACTGCCTTAGCTAATTATTTCTCACACCTATATAAGCCTGTACTCTACGTACCTCTACTCCAGTTTTCTTATTGCTTAGACGTAAAGGTCTTCGTAGTAGAGGCTCCTGGGACAAACAGTCGTCTCAGAAGAGAACAGTGTTTTATTTTCAAGAGTTTATTCAGTTCAGAGTTTTCTTATTGCTTAGACGTAAAGGTCTTCGTAGTAGAGGCTCCTGGGACATCAGTTGTCACAGAAGAGAACAGCAGAATCCAAAGAGTTTTAAAGAGTTTTCCCAAGTTTTTCTAAAGTTTCTAAGAAGTCAAGTTTGCCAAGTTTCAAGTTTTCCTTTCGAAGAGTTCTAGTTTTGTTTCTAAAGAGTCCCCCAAGTCGAGCACAGAGCTCAAAGCGATCATTGGATCACCCAAAGAGATTACCTACATCTTACAAACTTTTATCCCCCATCCCCTACTCATTTTGTTTGCATCGTCGAGCTTGGCTTCGCCGCTCCAATCCCCCTTCCTGTCGTCGCTGTGTTACTGTCTCCGACCAGAGCTTTGTATCGTTTCCAGTGCCCTCTGTGTGCCCTAGTAGCAGAGTTCCGCCCTCTCACAACAAAAGAACTCGCAAGTTGGGTTGTTGGTTAGGTTTGGTTTGAGAGTATTTCTCGCCGCCGAGCTACACTCAGCGTCTCACCGGTGTGACTCGGAACCCAAAAAATGCGAAGCTTCAAACCCGGATGGCGATCGCGGACCTGTTGGAGCAGAGAGTGAAAATAATCCAGAAGATAGTGTGCAGCCCCACATTTATCAGATGTCGTTGCTTGTATGGCCGCAGTGTTGTCCACCCAAATGGAAGCCTTGCTAACCCCCTCTTGTTCAGAGAGCATATGGAGCGCTAAGATCAGTCCGACACATTCACCCTCGTACACCTCATGGTGTGAAGCATCTCCGAGTCGGTATCGAAGGGCGTCCATCTCCTCGCCATCCCAGAACATTACTGCTGATGCTCCAATGCCGCCTTTGTAACCTGAGCTGTCTGTAAAGAACTGTAAGTCTGCATTGTCAGCTTCGCAAGCCTCTACCGCAGTGTCCTCGTCTGCCCAGATGCAAGTCTCCAGACCAGGGTCCCAATGGGCATCAAACCGGACAGGTTTCCTCGTTTTGAGCTGACTCGGCTTCAAGCCAAAACCGTGGAGGAGGTCGTGGAGCGGCGAAATGTGTCGGGCTAGACGAGGGTGCTTTGCAGCACGCTGGAGCTGTTGGTACAACGGATGAGTGTCAGGCAGGGTGCAAAGCCGAGCTGCGTTGCGCTGGCGGTGCCGTTTGATTTCTAGTGGTAAAGGAAGTAGACCTGCGTGTAGATCCAACAGGTCAGTAGCAGTGGTGGAAAGCGCCCCTGTAATTATTAGTGCGGCTTTTCTTTGGATAGATGTTAGCTTGGACACAACAGAGGATTTTACCAATTTTCCGTCTTTCCTTGGACGCGTTTGTGCTGCTAACGTGACACTCGCACCATAGAGCATATGGGGGATGGCCTTGGTCTTGTAAAGTTGTCTGATGTGTTGCGCTGTCATCCCTTCTGACACCTTCGCTACCCTCCGGAATTGCGTTACCCATGTCTGTCCCCGTCTTACCATTAGCGCGTGCTACTGCTTCCACCGAAGCTCCTCGTCAACCAAGACACCCAAGAAACGTGCCGCAGCTTCCGATTTGATGGTGTGTGAACCCAGTGATACACCAGGTCCTCGTGGCTTGACACTCTTCCTTCCTTGACTCTTCTCCTTTCGTCGAGTGGCATCGACGAGCTTGAACTTGTCTGTACCAAAGCTGCAGTTGTGGAGGTCGGCCCAATCCATCACTCCTCCAGCGTCCTTCATCAATCGCTCCATCCGAAGGTGCACCTCCTCAAAGGTCTCACCCCAGACTAGTGCTGCTAAGTCGTCCATGAAAGCGTAACCTCTTGTCCTGGCCAATGCACGCATGGCTGCCAGAGCACCTGCTGCATAGGCGACATAACCAATCGCCGAGAAAGGGTCACCTTGGTCTTCTCCTCCAAATACGTTGAAAAGGTCAGAAACAAAGTCGTCAAAGGCTAGTGTGGTCTTCCTTCCCGCGTATCGTCGTCGCATCCACTCAACAAACTCCACCGGGACTCCGAGCATACGAAGCTCATGGTAAAGCATATCGAGGTCAACACTTGGGAACGCATATCGAGGTCAACACTTGGGAACGCACCTTTAACGTCCATAAACATTACTCCAACGACGAAGCCCTCCTTCCATAGATGTTTGATTTGATCAACTAGTGCGAGTATGGAGTCAGTAGTGTTGCGTCCGGGCCGGGCTCCGAACTGCATCTGTGGCAGCAGGCCCTTGAGTTCAAATTAACTTTGCTTTAAGTATTACTCTACTGTTCCCATTCCAGTTATTTCCAATGTTTGATTTCTTAATCTCTTTGGAAATCTTAAATAATACTACTTCAACAGATATTTAGACAACATGACTGCCTATGTAAGCCAAATCTTCAAAGAAGCTATTCTCTTTTCCATGTCTCACATCCATCACCCCTGAAAATTTGTTGTTGGAGATTCCAGGTATTTGGAGGAATATAGATGTTAACCAAATATCAGATTTTTCAAGCTAAAGAATCATGCTTAGAATATTGTTTTTGGGATTGTCTCTGAAAAAACGGCATTTGCTCAGTACTTACATAGTTTTGGTCAATGCTCATTTGCATCAAACTACTCACTCCGAGTCACCATTAAACACCTGCTTACCATAACATACTTTTCCCAATGCTTTTTTGCATCCCTGTGAGAAAAGACCTTTTCTTCACAGTAATTTACTGACTCAAGAACCACTAAAGGAACCAACAAAAGGATCAAAGTCTGTTGCTTCCTGCCTCAAAATATTTGCAGAAAGCTGGTTACATGATTTTTTCAATCTGTGTTTGCACCCCCTAGGAAAAAAACATTTCTTTACTTTCTTTCAGTAATCTACTGATATCTCAAGAAGCACTCAAGATATTATAAAACAGATTGAAGATTCGAATTCCCCACCACAAATTACCCCCAGAAACCCTCTTATACCTTCAATCCTTATTTGCATCCTCTGGGAAAAAAACAATTTTTTGCTTTCTTTCACTGTAATTTGTTGATATCTAGAGAACGGCGAAAGATATTACAAAACTAATTGAAAATTTGGATTCCCCACCTTAAATTCCCCCTAGAAACCCGCTTATATAATTTTTTTTCCATTCCTTATTTGCATCTCCCTGGGAAAAAACAATTTTTTGCTTTCTTTCACTCTAATTTGCTTATATCTCAAGAACTGCTGAAGGTATTTTCAATCTGATTGAAAATTTGGATTTCCCACACCAAATTACCCTTAGAAACCTGCTTACATAATTTTTTTTTGATCCTGATTTGCATCCCCCTGGGAAAAAACAATTTTTTGCTTTCTTTCACTTTAATTGACTGATATCTTAAGAACCACCCAAGATGTTACAAAAATGATTGAAAATTCGAATTTCCCACCCCAAATTACCCCTAGTAACTGGCTTACATAAAATTTTTTCAATCCTTATTTGCATCCCCCTGGGAAAAAACAATTTTTTGCTTTCTTTCACTGTAATTTGCTTATATCTCAGGAACCACTAAAGATATTTTAAATCTGATTGAAGATTTGGATTCCCCACACTAAATTACCCCTAGAAACCTGCTTACATAATTTTTTTGATCCTGATTTGCATCCCCGTGGGAAAAAACAATTTTGTGCTTTCTTTCACTTTAATTTACTGATATCTCAAGAACTACCCAAGATATTACAAAACTAATTGAGAATTCGGATTTCCCGCCCCAAATTACCCCTAGAAACCTGCTTACATAATTTTTTTTCGATCCTTATTTGCATCCCCCTGGGAAAAAAACAATTTTTTGCTTTCTTTCACTGTAATTTGCTTATATCTCAAGAACCGCTAAAGATATTACAAAAATAATTAAAAATTCAAATTCCCCACTCCAAATTACCCCTAGGAACCTACTTACATAATTTTTTATACTTTTCATCACTGGCTCCCGCCGAGTTTTTTGCATTTTTCTCTTCAGCCACAGCCCCTATCCAAAAATGGAAAGTAGATTTACGGTCTGGTGATAAATATGCACCATATTAGCCAAGACACCTTGACCTTATCTCTACTATAACGGGTTTTATCTAAAATCCCATAATAACCTATTAAATTTAATAATTAAAATGAAAATGCCGAGCTTGCCATGTTTTCATATGATTTATGGCTTGGTGCCAGTGCTGCCGAAGGCCCCTGGGAAATTCTCCTTGAATACCCCAGCCAGTATGTACATACTTAATATAAAACCCCACCGCAGCCAACCTCCGTCCGGTCTGTAAAAACCGGGGTCAAGGGACCTTGTCCGGTATGTCCATTATGGTACCTCTAGGGGTGCAGCAACGGCAGGACTTGAGAACCCGTTAGAGGAAAGAATCTGGCAAGTCTCAGAGCGCGAAGCACAGGTGTTGGAGGGACTGGAGGGACTTCGAAAGAAGGGGTTGAAGAGATTAGCAGATGGTTTGACAGAATGGGAGGAAGATGGAGGACTGGTTTATCATCGGGTCGAATTTACGTTCCCCCAGACAAGGAATTAAGGAGAGCAGTAGTGAAGGAATGCCATGATGCTCCGACTGCGGGACACCCTGGGATTCATGGGACGTTTGACCTGGTCAGCTCCCACTACTGGTGGCCTTCAATGCGAGCATTTGTGGAGAAGTGGTGTGATGCATATGCACGGAAAAAGCTCTTACGACACCCTAGAGCAGTAACTCAGCCTCTGGAAGTTCCGCAGGGTCTTTGGGAAGAAGTGGGGGTAGACCTTATCACACAATTACCAAAGTCGAATGGGTATGATGCAGTTCTGGTGTGTACAGATCTATATGGGAAGCAGATCCACGCAATTCCCTGCATGTCCGATATAAATGCAGAAGGGGTGGCCGACATATACTATCAGGAGATTTTCAGACTCCATGGTTTACCCTTGCGCTTTGTGTCAGACAGAGGACCTCAGTTTGCTGCACAAGTGACTCGAGCACTACTCACGAGGCTTGGGATTCATGCAAACCTAACCTCAGGATACCACCCCCAAGCAAATGGACAAACCGAGCAGGCCAATCAAGAAGTAGAGAAGTACTTACGGCTGTTCATTAACTGACGCCAGGATGATTGGGCAGACCACTTGCCTATGGCAGAGTTCGTTAAAGACCTTCACGAGTCAGGGTCATCAACGGGTACCTGTGGGTTTGATCTGTGGGAAAACCCACAGGTTTAGTGATCCGTGGGTCAGGTACCCATTTCCCACGGGTCATTTACAGGTCACGGGTCAAGCTCTCTACTTTTGACGGGTACCCGCAGGTCAGACCTATTTTGCTTTAAATCAAGTTATGACCATTGAAATAAATTAATTCAGGTCTCAGATAGATTTGAGTTAAATGTGCAGGCAATCCTAACACTTGTTTAAGATATACACAAGCTCATAATATAATTTTATGGAAATATACATTGATATTTCAGTCCAAACAATTCATATTCTGAGAAACATACCACATATAATACACCATATTCAAGATGAAGGAAAACCACTCATTTTTCATTTCTAGAAGTAGTGACAAAAATTCAATCCTGATTAATTAATTGAGTTTTTGTAAATTGTGGCACCATGTGTTTATAGGGGAAAAGTAGCTCATAAAAATCTGGGGGATGGGACATTATGTAGATGATAACAATCTGCACAAATCACATTTCTAGACCCTCTCACCAAGCTCAATGGCTGAAGGTGGAGATGAGAATATGTGCCAGAAGCAAATAAAAAAGTTTTTCTATTTTCTGAATAGACCATGTAGCTGAATTAATATATTTATGTAAACTAGAGTAGTGAATCAACCTTCCTACAAAATTTTAGATTTTTTGACCAAGCTGTTGTTGAGAATGAGTGGTTGCAACATTGGTGAGCCAATGCTTAGAAAGTCATGTGACTTTAAATTTCAGTGTCTGCACAATGTTTCGACTGTCCTTTCTCATCAATGGCACGGTCAAAAAATCCGAAAATTCATACAGAGCCAAATTGAACATTATAGATTGCTTATATGTAGTAATCAACAGGAAGTGGGCCATCGCTTCGCGTGGCAAATACGAGGCCAGTCACTTATGTAGAATCTTGCCTATTCATTTTGGCTGTGCCATTTCTGGCACCACGCATATTATAGTATCCATACCTACAAGCCATTGATTTCAAACCCCGCCAGACTTTTCCGAAACAATATTAAGCAGACGGCTGTACGTAGTGTCACCGGCTTGAAGTGCCAGTGTCTGGTGACCCAGCGACTTCGTGCCCTTCCCAATGCCATGGTCATTCAATAAGAGACTGAATAACAGCAGCCGTAATAGATTGTCTTGTAATAATGCTTACCTCATGAGAACATTTTCACCATCTGGTCTCGTAATTTGAATAGGATAAGATAAGGATTTACTAAATGGGGATGCACAAAGAATCCTAGCCAGCTAGAGTTAGTAAGGACGATTCCCTAAAGGGCCTCGTAATTTTTATCATTTACAAAGTCCCTGTATTCATTTACAATGTTTTATGACTTTCAACTTATATGTATACTTATATTTACTTCCAAGTACTTAATACATAGGGACAATGTAATGTTTATTATTTTTTAAAGTTTTGCATAACTTGACCCATGGGTACCGGCAGACTCGCAGGTTTTTGACCCATGGGTCAGGTACCCGTTGTAGAAGTTAATAAAACCTAAATGTGTCTATACAATAGACAAAAGCTCAGTGCTTGTGGGAAAGCGACTGTGATAATATTACCGTACCTATACAATAGACAAAAGCTAATCTAATGTAAGTATAACGAGATAGAAAGATAACGAAAGTATGGCTCACCTCAGTGCTTGTGCGAAAGCGACTGAGGTTTGTACATGTATGTAACTACGTATTTATAGGTACGCGTCTAGGGGTCTCGCGTGAGACGCGTGATTATTACTATAACTGGATATATCGGTAAACAA
Source organism: Dendrothele bispora CBS 962.96 (assembly GCA_004369135.1). Taxonomy (NCBI): domain Eukaryota; kingdom Fungi; phylum Basidiomycota; class Agaricomycetes; order Agaricales; genus Dendrothele; species Dendrothele bispora. Next base: position 104,123 of record ML179347.1, read on the forward strand.
CTAAGTATCGCAAGTATCTAAATGTCCATCTTGTATACTAACGTGTCAATGAGAAATCCAACACTCCCCTTCAAGATGGACCTAGTCCCAAAAGAGCCGCAAAATTCTTTGCCTTAACGTTGGGTAACGCCTTGGTCAAAGTATCGGCAACCATATCCTCCGTCGGACAGTACACCAGCTTCAGCTTGCCTTCTTCGATGACGAAACGTATGAAATGAAATCGGATGTCGATGTGCTTCGTACGCCCGTGGTAACGGTGGTCCTTCGAGAGGGCAATTGCTGCTTGATTGTCGGAGTTCAACACGGTTGGGGACGGAATGATAGAAAATGTCGGCTCAAAAATTTGAGCGATGAGACTGCGTAGCCAAACGCCTTCCTTTGCTGCCTCGGTAGCGGCAACGTATTCGGATTCGCAGGTAGAAAGTGAGACTAGGGTTTGGGAACGAGAGCACCAAGAAACGGCACCACCGTCGACTATGAAAACATAGCCGGTAATGGCCCGTCTATCATCGTTCATGCTCCCATCCGCATCGACGAAACCAGAAATGTTCTCGGACTGAGAACCATAGGTTAACGACCAGTCCTTCGTTCCGACAAGATACGCTACCACTCGCTTCGCAGCTGTCCAATGGGCCTTCCCTGGATTGGTAACGAAGCGGGCGAGGGTATGGATTGCAAATCCGATGTCTACTCGTGTCCCAACGTAAGCGTACATGAGTTTCCCTATCAGTTGCCTGTAAGGGACATCTTTCATGACGTTTGACTCATCGGGAGTCTGTGGACAGTGACTAGAAGACAGACGGACGTTCGGATCCATGGCAACTGAAGACCTTTTGATGTCTTCTAAGCCGAATTCTTTCGCTATAGATTCGATGTAGGATCTCTGAGAGAGGGAAATGGTACGAGCAACGCGATCGCGAACAACACGGATGCCGAGAATCCAATGAATTGGACCCATATCCGTTATTGTGAACCTAGTGCGAAGCTTAGCCTTGACGTGGTCTATAAGTTGGCTAGAAGTTGCAAGTATAGTTAGATCATCAACCGATGCGACGATGATAATGAGCTGGCCGTCTTTCTGCCAATAAAAAACAGCTTGATCCACCTCGCATCTCTGCATATCCAACAACTCTTTAAGCGTTCTCCCAAACTTCAGGTACCAGTAACGACCACTTTGACGGAGTCCGTAAATGGGTTTTAGTAGCTTGAGGACAGTGTTCTTGGTGTCTGCGGAACGAGGATAACCGGGAGGATGTTTCATGTAAATAACCTCGTCCTCCACGAGTTCGCCGTTGAGGTAAGCTCCTTTTACGTCGACTTGGTGAATTTCTAGGTCCAACCGTGCACCCAGAGCAAGTACAGTTCGGATAGACGACATTCGAGCTACGGGCGCGTAAGTCTCGTTGAAGTTTACGCCATATTCCTGCGTGAAACCTTGAGCAACCAAACGAGCTTTATACCTTGCTATGCCTCCATGTTCGTCCTTTTTAATCCTAAAAACCCACTTACAGCCAACGGGCTTCTCAAACTCCGGCTTCGCAACCACTTCCCATGTCCCCAACTCCTCCAAAGTACGCAATTCTTCTTCTATCGCGACCTCCCACTTGTCCCAATCACTTCTTTTCTTTGCCTCAGCAAGCGTTCCTGGATCCGGTCCCTCGGTCACTGCCATACATTCGTCGAGTCCCAATTCGTCCTTCGAATATTCGACGAGGTTCGAGAACTCTCGCATTGTCGGCGGGAGAGGAGCATTTGCGCGCCCAGTTGTGGTTCCAGCGCCGTTGAGCAATTCGCGAACATAACGAGAGGGTTTGCGAGTGCGAGTAGTACGGGCTTCGGAGTCCGAGTCCATTGAATCGGGGTCAATTGAATCTGGATCTTGATCAGGGTCTGTGGCATCAAGTTCCGTTGACTCGGAATTAGCAGTGTTCTTCGCCTCGGAGCTCTCGGAACCAAATTCAATTACTGGGCTCGGTCCGGGATCCGTTACGTCATGTTGAGAGACGGACTCTTCGAGGATTTGACTGTCAGTCTCGTTATCCTCTTTCTCCCCTTCGTCCTCAACATTCTGTAACGCAAACACCACTGTTCTCTCGACCGTCACCGACCGAGTATCCTTCCAATAGATTCTATGGCCCTGACTTTGCTGAGAGTCCTCCGTATCCACGTTGAAACCAACCCAAAACCCGACCTTTACCCTTCCCTCAAGCTTCGACTGACCCTTCGTGTGCACGTAAACTCTTGCACCCCACTCGGGCACGTTGGAAAGGTTCGGTTTCCTCTTGAATGCAACTTCGTAAGGAGATTTACCCTTGTTAGCCTTTGTACCAGTCCGATTCTTCAACCAAACCGCATGCTTCAAGGCTTCTCCCCACAAATTTTTCGGCAAACCAGACGAATGTAACATCGCCCGAACCTTCTCAAACAACGTCCTATTCAACCTCTCGGCAACTCCATTCTCCTCCGGCGTATCATGGACCGTCTTGTTATGGGTAGTCCCTTTTTCTTTGAGGTACTGCTGAAAATCGTCGTCAATGTATTCACCACCGACGTCCGAATGCATGATTTTTATCAGACCTCCCATATGGACTTTAACCCACGCCTCGTACTCCTTGTACGCACCGAAGGTGTCGGACTTTAACCGCAAGAGGTATGCACGAGTTAACCGAGACCAATCATCAGTGAAGGTTACGACGTAACGTTTCCTTCCCTTCGCTTCCACCGTTGCCGGCCCCCACACATCTGTATGGATTTGATCTCCAAAAGCCTTCGCACGCTCCCCTTGACGAACTTTCGGGACAGGTTTTCGAGTGGTCTTAGCATAGATACACGCTTCGCACTGGAAATCATCTCGGGTTGAGGTAAGTTCTATACCCTCGACAAAACCATGCTTAACCAAATCCCTAGCAGCCTTCGGTGAGATGTGACCCATCCTCCGATGAAACTCATTTAGCGTGAGTCTCTCTACCGCTGCGTTAACTTGTCCATCAACAGAGTCGTCTACTAACTTGTAGAGACCATTCGATTCAGGCACCGATCCAACGACTTCGCCTCCCTTGTCCCGAATCTCGCACTTCCCATTCCCAAAAGTCAACGTGTACCCTGAGGCATCAAGACAAGATACCGAAATAAGAGTACTTCCGAGTTCAGGGACGTACAATACATCCTTCAAGCGGACACGGTCGTCACCAACAGGGAATGAAGCGTTCCCTTTCAACGAAGCATCAAAAGTACTTTGGTTCGCTGTTCGAAATCTCTTTGTTTTACACGGCTTGGGCGGCTCGTCAAACATTTCGATGTTGGGCGTAATGTGTTGGGTACAACCGGTGTCAAGGATAATGGTTTGGGTAGCGCTCGGAAATGAATCCGACACGGAAAGGGCAGGTTCCTCATCGAACTTGAGGTCAGTTGTTAAGATGTAGACGTCTCCAAGTCTATCATCCACGGGAACGTCGCACTCGTCCCGATTCTCATTTGAAGGAACATCGGGGGGATTACTAGGAGAGTAGAGTGGTGTCCTAGCGGCAAAGAAACTGTCGTCTCCGTCTTCATCATCAGAAGAATCCCATTCTTCGTCCTCGCTATCCGAAATAACCTGAAGGCTAGGCATAGACTCGTCCTCCGAGTCATTGTTTTCGAACATCGTTTCTGCAACATATGCGTACTCGATTTCTTCAACAACATTCGCCTGACTTTCCTTCTCTCCGGATTTGCTACAACCAGTAGCATGCGACTTCGAATCAGATCCTTCCTTCGACTTCGACTCATCCTTTCCGCTATCCTTAGACTTCTCTTTCTCTTTATTCTTCTTCTCCTTATCCTTCTTCCCCTTTTTCTCGTCCTTCTCGTCTTCGTCAGGGCAATCCCTTCTGAAGTGCCCTAACTTCTTGCAGCCATAGCATTTAATCTTGCTCATATCCGGCTTCTTCTTCTTGGTCTCCTCGGTCGACAACGCGTGGTCCGACTTTGAACCGGAGTCTTTAGACGACTTCTCGGCTGATTTCTCTTTCGACTTGGCCCAATCGGGAAGCTTGGGATTGCGTGAGTTGTACTCGCGTCGCAGCTCATCGTAGATGACTTGCGTCGGCATGGCGGATCCATTCCGAGCTAGTCTGTAAGAGGTCATCTGCGAACGAATGAAGTCCCGGTAGGTCTTGGGAATCTTCGAAATGATATGCGAGCGAACTTCATCCCTGCTAACGTGTCCTCCCATATCCAGGATGGATTTAATGATCGCCTTGTCCTTCATCAGCCACTCGTCCAAGTTCTCCCTGTCCCCACACGTAGTAAGCATCCACCTCGCCTTGAGACCTGCTGTGTTGTTCTCGACCTTGACTTGGAACCTTCGAACAAGGTTCAACCATATATCCCTGCAGCAAGTCGCGTCGTCCATAACGTCCCTCCGAACATCGCTCGGAAGTTTCTGGACCAAGAAAACACGACATTGATTCTCGAGGAGCTTGTATGCTCTAAAAGCGCGCAACTCGTTATCGTAAGCTGCATTAGCGCCTCTTCCCGTTCCTAGCTCTGGCTCATCTGGTGGCTGAAATTTGGCTTCGACGAGATGCCCAATCTCTGCGGCGTAAGCCGCATATAGCCAATTATCTTTAAAGTCAGCCCAGTTAGCGCCGTCAGGGTCGAGCTTTGGAACTTCACGGAAGTAGTCGCCCTTTTGGGAAATGGAGTAAGTCGACAAAGGTTGGAGGGGATGTACGAATGAATCGCCGAGGATACCGGACCTGCTTTCAATGACTTCGTCAAGGTTCACAGCAGCATCGAAGATCTCGGGTTTGGAAGTGTATTCTGCTTCTCCCATCATGGGTGAAGCTACGTCGGACCAAGGATTCACTTCGTCGAAGAGCGGGTACGGAGAAGACATGATTTAGTGATAGTGGCGCGGAGAAATGAAAAGATGGAAGTTATCGCTTGTAGAGGGGATTTTTCGCAAAACGCTATTAGGCGAGTTTGTTAAAACGAGTGTACTTGATCGTAGGTTAGAGGAGCTCGGGGCCCATAACCTGTAGAAGTTAATAAAACCTAAATGTGTCTATACAATAGACAAAAGCTCAGTGCTTGTGCGAAAGCGACTGTGATAATATTACCGTACCTATACAATAGACAAAAGCTAATCTAATGTAAGTATAACGAGATAGAAAGATAACGAAAGTATGGCTCACCTCAGTGCTTGTGCGAAAGCGACTGAGGTTTGTACATGTATGTAACTACGTATTTATAGGTACGCGTCTAGGGGTCTCGCGTGAGATGCGTGATTATTACTATAACGGGATTAAGAGAAATTACACTAAGTATCGCAAGTATCTAAATGTCCATCTTGTATACTAACGTGTCAATGAGAAATCCAACAC
>ML179348.1:0-23950 GCA_004369135.1 Dendrothele bispora CBS 962.96
ATATCTGCGGACGCTATGTACACTTTTACCTACTATTCTCCTCTTGATCTGATAAGACTTTTATGATACTTCGCCCCATTTGGTTCTCCCTTTGTTCCTGGACCTGTTCACAAGGTCCGGACCACTCCGGACACTTGTTTCTCGTCTTCCGCACCCACACTGGTGTCCGGTCCGCCCCGGAATCAGCTGGATCTCACCCAGTCACCAGACCCTATAATCCCACCAGTGGGTGCCACATGAGTGAGCAGAGGCCTACTGATGGACGAAGATTAGAGGATCTGGTGCTGCTTGCTTTCTTCCCTCATCTCCCTTTCCTCCCCTCCATTGAAAGCAAGACTGGTGAGGACATCCATAGCGCATTTCGTTTGTTTAGACCGCTCTAATCACTCTATACCTGTCTGCAGTCACAGTACAGTGTACAGCTTCGTTCTTGGCTCACTCTGTGTACACTGTAGCTGGTAAGCTCGTCTCTACAGTGTGTTAGAACGTTGCTAACACCCTAGAGCGTACAGATATCAGCCTAACACCTCAGAACATCGTCCTACTGTGTTTGTTGGTTGGATATCTCGCTCCCAGTGCGTTATCAACGCAGTTTCACTCCTGTACAGTACTGACACCACCCTCCCTCCCTATTATTAGAGTTATGTACAGTAGTTAACTACCTTTGTAATTAAAAGTTATGTACAGTAGTTAACTACCTATGTAATTAGCACCACCCACAGAATGTATCTGGGCTTAGGCCTGTGTTGTGGCTAATCCTAACTTTAGTGATGAGCAGCAGAGGCCCTGACTCTGTTGTTTCATCTTGTGTGTGAGGCTTGATCCAGTTATTAGACTAGTCACATGTACAAGCACTCACCTGATGACATCTGAGGAGGCTGCCAACAGTAGTAGAAAAATCTACAGTTGGGTTGATTACAACATTACGCTGAGGCTGGCTACTATATGAGGTTTTCTCTTTGAACAAGACAACAGCAGCAGAAATTTTTTGAACAAACTGAGATAGCATGTCAGAAGGATTGAGAAGACATCTAGTATCTCAGACTATAAGTAGCTGAATATCTCGACACTCGCAGAACAGTACAACTCACCAGAGATGTAGGATAAAGGGAAAGGTGTAATACTATGCACACAGAGCAGCACTAGCACTACAAGGTATAGTCAATAGTCTCAATAGACTCAGAATTCCTAACTGCAAAGTCCTGTAAATAAGCTGGCCACTGAGAAGTCCTAATTCTGAAAGACCCAGCCACCAATACCTGTGTGTTGAAATCTAAACTGACTTTTCTCGGCCAAAATGTAGAAATGCTTGTTGAGTGCAATCACAACACTGAGACTAAAACATAAGATTTCAATCGTCCGACTTTGCAATACCAAGATAAGCACTTGGCAAAGCCATGAGCTTTCTTAGTACAGCACCTAAGATCTCATTTTTAACAATCTTTAGGTAAAGCTCATCATGAAAAGGTGTGATCAACGTAATTGAGGTCCATCCTGGTGAGTTTAAGCATCTCAAAATTTGTGTAAAATTTGAAGTTGGAGTTTCTAGGTGTGGGTGCAGCGTTTCAAAAGATTTACAGATAGTATTTGCACCTGAAATCCAAATTTCTTGGAGATAAGTAATGGATCATACTCCTTACTGGGTTTTGTATCTTCAGATTCCCATCCGGGACCAAGTTCTCAGTCATCAATTCTCATAGTGAAGGCCTCCAGGAATTTGGTCTTGTCAATTCTGAAACATGCTTTCACAAGCTTGTGCCATTTCATCCATCTTCAACTTGGTGCTGTTTATCATGAGAATGATCAGAGATATTTGCACAAGGGTTAGAGTAATCAACAGCTTTTGATTTGACAAAAATTGAGATGATCAAAATATAGTAAACCAAAAAAAAACACCTTTACTTTATCTCACATATCTTACAATATGATGAATATAGAATCAAGGTAAGTCTATGATATACTTGTGGTCACAAAAAGTGATGATCCTGTGACATGTGACATAACTTACATGTCTCAAACATTTTTTTTTGTATGCTACACTACATTTTTCCTATGATACACACATCCAAGACTCTACTCCAAAGAAGAACTGGCTTGTAACAAATCAATCTTTTTTCATGTGGTCATGATCATTGTGACCATCTATCTCCTTTCGTTTGTCTATTTACCAGCCCCATCATGTCATGATCATTGTGACCATCTATCTCCTTTCGTTTGTCTATTTACCAGCCCCATCATGTCATGATCATTGTGACCATCTATCTCCTTTCGTTTGTCTATTTACCAGCCCCATCTAACGACTCACCATGGCATTCCACAGGACTGCCAGGATGTTCTAAACATGATGACTTTCAGGGCCCTAAGCTGGTTTGAGCATATAAGAGAGGAGGCCCTCAAATGTTGGAAAAAAACAGGTCAGCAAAAGCTGTCATAGGTGTGTCATTTGACTCTATTTTCAGACTTGCCTCTCATCATTAGTATGTCTCTCCTGCATCAAGATGGTCCTGCAGTGACCTCTCCACACAAAGGTGTCAGCCTGTTGCCTTTGTCCCCACCCTCTGAGAACGACACTGTTGCTGTGTTTGAATTCTACAAAACCTTTGTCGCTTACATGCATGCCCTTGGCTTCAACAGAGAACAACATCCTGACAACAAGAACGGCTTTGCTGTGCTTGGATCGACACAGACCAGCTCGCCAGAACATCCCCCGTCTCAATAAAAGAAGGGCAAGTTTAGCATATTACATGCTATATTCCCAAGTACTCCAAGTTTCTTCAATTCCATATACTCACTAGAACAACAGCAGAAGGAAGCTGGGAGGCTGAGAAATGAAGGTTTGCAGATGTATATAATGAAATTTGACAACTAAAAAAGTATTGACCTTTGTGACATTGGAGAATCTTTCATTTATCTCTTAAAGAAGCTTGAACTGAGGAATATAATAATTCATGTAATATTAATGTTATGAGCTTTATTCATGCACAATCTAGTTTCCAGGATCATTTGTGAGATTTTTGAGAGAAGGAATGGAAGCCATTGCATTTATATCATTAGATAGATCAGGGTGTTTACAGTAAGGATTAATAAAGCCCACAATATGCTCTGCCTAAATTTGTTCTAAAGTAATGAAAATAATTAAGAATTCAATACCACAAAATGAATTTGACACTCACAAACATATTAAGGCAGTTGAGATACCCACTTGTAATGTCACCAGATATAAACTTTCAAATGTATGTGCACATTCATTCATGCTGTTGTGTGGAACTCAATTTGCTGTCTGTATATCTACAGCTGATTGGACAGTCTGGCCCCAAAATTATACTCACAACTATGAGCTTGGCTCAGTGAGTTCCAGATCTGAAAGCTATCTCTAATTTGTATTTTCTGTGCACTATTGGTGAGCTTATCTTACTAGGCATTGTGTCTAATTTATTGAAAAACATTAAATAGACCAGTTGGCTACAGATAGAGAAAGTAGTTTGGTGCTATGGAGCCAAAACTAATGTGATAAAGTGAAAGAAGAAACTCCTTAATATACAAGCAGTGGTACAATATGTTTGGAAGACAAGAAGGAGCCTGAAGGCATTCTTGTTAAAGAGCAGATTGCCATAGTTCGTTAGCCTCTGCTGCTTATCGCTAAAGTTAGGACTAGCCACAACCACAGGCCATGAGATGAATTACATAAATAGCTGATGAGCTCTTATCCATGTTCACATGCCAGTTGCCTTTGTCTGTCAAGATTCAGAGTTGTGGCAGCATTTTTCAGATTGTGTGACTGAGCAGCATTGTACTTGAGTACACAGAATTACTACTCAGCCCGCTTTGCCTTATGCATCAAAAGACATGGATTTGCTTGAAACACCAAGAGCCATAAAATTTATGCTACTCAAATGTTTTGCTATCATAAAGAGCATGTTATGGTTGATGTCAAATTTTGTCATGCTCATGCAAATGGGGCTTCTCAATCCACAGGCTGTTTCTGGTGTGAATGGGACTGTAGAAGTGTTTTTGTATTTGACTGTACAGTACTCAAATACATTTTACAGTTCCTTCAGATACTATATTATCTTTTCACAACTTTTCTTCTCCACCTGAAAGTCTAAGAGATGCAACAGTTGGCTGTTTATTTTCCGGACCAATTAACTTTAGGTCCCAAACAAATCAGTAAGCCATCTTTTTCTCTTATTTGACTCATCAATATACTTAAAATTTCAGAGTCCTTTATTTTTTGACTTTACTTTAGAGATAAAAGAGGTGATGGTGCTCAATGAAACTACCAACGTTATTTGAGAAATGAATTTGGGTAACAAGATCAAGACTTGTGCTCCATGTCTTATTAGGGATGGATGAAATGTCCTTCAAACAGATGAAGATCACCTGCTAAAAACTGCTGCTGTTCACAGACTTTTAGAGACTTCCTCTAATAACATTGTCTTTTTTCCTTCAGAAACTGACCACATTACAGAGAAGATCAGAGAGAATACAACAAGATTGTTTACATCACGAAAGGATTCAAGGAGAAAGAGAAACATTTCACAGAAGTCTTTGATGAAGATAGATTGAAAAAGCTTCTGCAAGAAGACTCCATTCTCAGCCAATGTAATGTTTCTGTTCATAGTAAAAAAGCTATTTGTTTTTTTCTAATTCTCAGCTCTCTGCTACTGAAGTCTGATTATTTTGACATTGTGGAGGAGCCCCAGCCATCTATTGTAAACAATTTTGTTTTTTTGACAAAGGACCCTTCAGATGCACAGTTTATTCTCAATGTTCCAATCAATCAAGGTTCAGGCATATTTTCCAAATACAGGTCAGTAGTTTCAATAGCACTGAATCGAAACTGTCTACATTGTACTAAAAATTTCTAGAAAACTGGACGATTTGGGGATGGCTGTAATCAACATGGGAATGCTCTGGCCTGGAGCCAATGTGCTAGTGGACAAGGTCTGGGGTCTACTTCATCATGTGAACACATTCACATGTTGTCATCATGATTGTGATGGCAAGGCTACTGTCATTTGTCCAGTCCTAGGGGCAAAGATTTGGTCTTTTTTCATTCCTTCATCATCTCTATCTACTGACAAAGTGTACGCAATTCAGTGAAAACTTTGCAAGAAGAAACTTTTATTGCCTGAGCCTAGCGAGGGGCATTTTGAGTCTTTGCTGTTATCAAAGGGAGATGGAGTGTGAGTCTTCTATTGTTTTTCAAATTATTCATATTTACTCCTTTCAGGATACAACCTCCAGGAGTGATTCATCAAGTATATGGTATTCTCAATGGACTCTGTAATCAAGGTTTCTATCCTTACTTTGTTGATGATTCTAGTTCTTGTCTTTTGGTGTTCTCTGAATCTCCATGGACTCTGCAATCAATGTTTCTATCTTGGAATATAAGTTATTTGAACACTTGCCTGGCAGCAACGTCTCAGCAACTAGCCATGGCAGCACCTCCACCACTTGCAACTATGCCCATGCCACTCACTATGCTTGTCCTCCCAGCCAGGTTTTGAGCAAATTCCAGCAATGTATTAGGAATTCCAGTAGTTTTTTAGCAAATGTGTCCAAATTAACACATTTAATGATCTGGTCTCATGTGTTGCTGGTGCCTGAGAATGACTAAAAAACATCATTTCAAAAAAAAAGTAAAAATAGGTACATACAAAACCTTCAAATAGAGCCCATGCATCATCTTGTAATAGCGCCACTTCTTGTTGAACTCAATGCACTCTAAAAGCTCAATATGGCCAGTCCATTCAGCCATGGTAACCTTTGTCTTCAGCAGCTCAAGCTCCAAAGGTTTTTCTTTGATACGCGAAGTGAACAGTGTGTTTTGATAAGTGTGAAATCATTACTGGGTCACACAACTTCCATGAGTGTGTTCATTAGTCAAGTTGCCAAAAGACTTTGGGAAGTAGCAGACAATACAATATCTTTAAATTCATATAAGTTTTATCCAAAAAACATTGGAGAGATATAACAACAAATGTAAAAAAACTGAGAAGATACAAGGCAGAATGTGAAATGTAGAAAGGTGTGAGGACATGGAACAAAAAATGCAAGTCAGAGGCATACAGATATAAAAACACCACCATGAGAGAAACTTATCTGGTAGGATTAGGGACAACAGCAACATTAGCAGGTGTTCCCAATGAGAAGGCTATAAGAGACATACTTAGTTTGCTCAGCAAACCCATTGTGAGTCTTGATGGAAGATGAGACACTGGAGAACACTTGCAAGAGTATGATGTTATTTTTCACAGAAGACAGTAAATATTGACAAACAAAATAACACATACAACTAAAACAACATGCACAACCTTCTCAGTAGATCTGGCCCAGTGCTCTTTTCCATAGAGTGCACATCAATGAGCACCAGATGGCATGGCTGGCTATTCTCTTCACCCATACTCTTCATTCATACTTTAACATCCAGCTAACATAGATCTTTTTGTTTCTCATTTCATGAACAGGTATTAGTGAACGTCAGATAGGTCTCATAACTGTTTCCCCCAAAGTTTTATTTTACATATTAACATTTACTTGTAGATGTGTTCAGGACACATTTTTTCAGTATGGTGTGCAAAAGTGTCATTTAATTTCCTTGAGGTGATATCAGCTGCTCAAGAGCAGCCATCTCCTGATAGTCTAGTTGATAAACCATCAACCTTTGAAGCAGCTGGACAACTGTCCAAAAAAAAGGTCCAGTGGGAACCTGTTTCAACTTCTCCATCACCAGGCCCTTTGTCATCTACTGGCCCTTCACAAACCCCCATACTCAGCCACAAGCATCAAGCCTGAAAATTTAAATGCAAGGCTCAGCAAAATCATTCATGCATCAACCTCTCTCCTGTTCTGCCTTCAACTACTGCTCAACTGGTTAATGAGTCATCTCCACTAAAGTCAGCTCTTGACAGCAATGTTATCATTTCAGGAAAGCACCTTGGGGTATATTGGCACTGAGCTATCCAATGGGCATGGTTGCATCTGAAAGCTTGAAGAGCTAGTTGGCCCTGATTCAACCTTTAAGTTTCTGTACCATCTATAAGTGTGTATTCCACTGATTTTCTCAAACTTTCTGACATGATAACTATGATTAATAGTAGTAACACCTGTCCCATCACAGATGCTGCTGGTAGGGCTATAGGTGTTGTTGTTGGCCCTCCAACTAAACAGACAGACTGGAACATTGTGGTTGAACAAGCTGCTGACTTGATTGAAAATTCTCGTGCCAAGATATTGTTTATTATCCTTTGCATAAAGGTTGAGAATTTTGATTTCACAACAAAAGTATAAAAAATATACAACTGAGCAAAAAAAAAAAAAACAGCTTATATCTCCATAACAAGAAAGAATTACCAAATGGGATAAATTACAGCATAACCAGAAAAACTCTCCCAAGAAACTCTTTCAAAATTAACAAAATCAATAAATTTATTGGGGGGGTTTTTCTGGTTGTGCTGTAATTTGTCTCATTTGGCAATCCTTCCTTGTTATGGAGATATAAGCTGTTTTTGCTGATTTATTATATTTTTTTGTACTTTTGTTATGAAATCAAAATTCTCAACCTTTATGCAAAAAATAATAATTCCCAGTATTTGGAACACAGAAGAGGAAGCTTTTGTGTTTTTCAAGTTGGGATATCATATGGTGGTGGCCAACAAGTATGTTATTGGCTTAGCATATCTATGAACACTTTTAATTTAATACCTAGTATGCCAAATGAATCTACCATCACAAGGTCAACTGTCCCATAATTGAGCAGCTGCTTGGCTCCAACTACAATCATCATCTTGCTGGCCATGTCTCCTTCTGAGCCTGGACTCCCTGACTCTTCAGCTTCTACAAGGAGAATCTTGATCAGCTTCTTTCCAATGACTCCAACCTCCATCTAAGGTTTGAAAACAGTGTCTGGGCACGCACAACATTCAATTTTGGCCCACAATACAGCACTTGGACCACCTGAACTATATCTATGGTTGTTGCAGTGTCACAGCACTTGGTGAATTCAATTACAAGAAAGGTGACCACTTTGTCCTCTGGGACTTAGGCCTGGTTTTTAAACTGATCTCTGCACTGAACCAACTGGACATTCTTACCATAAGACAGTAAGGTATGTAAGCATTCCCTCCACTGATATATAATTGCATCAGTGGTTGTGTTGACCCAGGGGGATATGACATCATCTAACACAGTCCAGACTAACCCTAACTCTAACCTAACCCCCCTAACCCTAGAAATGTTACATGTCATAGATGGAGCAGTAAAACACAGAGGAAACTCACTATGGTCCCTCCTGTTTGCAGATTGCTGTTATGACTCTTAACAACAATATTTACAATTGCTGGCCTAATCAGTCCATATCTGTGGATGCTATGGACACTTTGACCTACAGATCCCCTCTTGATCTGTTAAGACTTTTATGGTACTTTGTCTCATTTGTTTCTCTCTTTGTTCTTGTTTTTATTCACAAAGTCTGGACCGCTCTGGACACTCTGCGGATCGAGATAGTGCTAATTACAAAGGTAGTTAACTACTTGTACATAACTCTAATAATAGGGAGGGAGGGTGGGTGACAAAAAATACGTCCTAGAGGCTGGATCTACATCGCATATCCAGAAGGGGGTGTCAATACAGCTGTACAGGAGTGAGACTGCGTTGATAATGCACTGGGAGCGAGATATCCAACCAACAAACACAATAGGACGATGTTCTGAGGTATTAAGGCTGATGTCTGGCTCTGGGATGTTAGCAACGTTCTAACACACTGTAGAGACGACCTTACCAGCTACAGTGTACACAGAGTGAGCCAATAACGAAGCTGTACACTGTACTGTGACTGCAGACATGTATAGAGTGATTAGAGCGGTCTAAACCAACGAAATGCGCTATGGATGTCCTCACCAGTCTTGCTTTCAATGGAGGGGAGGAAAGGGAGATGAGGGAAGAAAGCAAGCAGCACCAGAACCTCTGATCTTCGTCCATCAGTAGGCCTCTGCTCACCCATGTGGCACCCACTGATGGGATTATAGGGTCTGGTGACTGGGTGAGATCCAGCTGATCACGGGGCGGACCGGACACCAGTGTGGGTGCGGAAGACGAGAAACAAGTGTCCGGAGTGGTCCGGACCTTGTGAACAAGTCCAGGAACAAAGGGAGAACCAAATGGGGCGAAGTATCATAAAAGTTCGACATGAAGGCGGATTCCAAGGGTAGGGAGCGTTTTTGGAGGCCTCTGCACACAACAGGTACCCCTGCAACAATCTACACATACCTGGGACAATTATAGCACGGGTACCTGCAACAATCTACACATACCTGGGACAATTATAGCACCTCTTGTCTAGATTGTTGCAAATGTTCTCAACTCAGTCTAGTTTGACTTCGTCTTATTTTCGTTCATTGTACATTTCCTGTTCGATATATGCGCTTGTCCCGATCACATATCATTGTTCACATTATTACAAAGTGTTGACGACCCCCAGACGCCTGCAGGTCATGATCTGGGGTGATAGAGACGTGTTTTGTGTTTTGTTCTCAACTCGAGCTGAAAAGTTTTCATTTTCATTTTCGTGATTATGCTCGTTCCAGGGCAATGTAGGGCTTCCCCTGTTCACAGATTACTGTTAATACTCTTAACAATGATAGCTTCAATTCCTGGCTTAATCGGTCTATATCTGCGGACGCTATGTACACTTTTACCTACCATTCTCCTCTTGATCTCATAAGACTTTTATGATACTTCGCCCCATTTGGTTCTCCCTTTGTTCCTGGACTTGTTCACAAGGTCCGGACCGCTCCGGACACTTGTTTCTCGTCTTCCGCACCCACACTGGTGTCCGGTCCGCCCCGGGATCAGCTGGATCCCACCCAGTCACCAGACCCTATAATCCCATCAGTGGGTGCCACATGAGTGAGCAGAGGCCTACTGATGGACGAAGATTAGAGGTTCTGGTGCTGCTTGCTTTCTTCCCTCATCTCCCTTTCCTCCCCTCCATTGAAAGCAAGACTGGTGAGGACATCCATAGCACATTTCACTTGTTTAGACCGCTCTAATCACTCTATACCTGTCTGCAGTCACAGTACAGTGTACAGCTTCGTTATTGGCTCACTCTGTGTACACTGTAGCTGGTAAGCTCGTCTCTACAGTGTGTTAGAACGTTGCTAAAACCCCAGAGCGTACAGATATCAGCCTAACACCTCAGAACATCGTCCTATTGTGTTTGTTGGTTGGATATCTCGCTCCCAGTGCGTTATCAACGCAGTCTCACTCCTGTACAGCTGTACTGACACCCCCTCCTGGATATGCGATGCAGATCCAGCCTCTAGGACGTATTTTTCGTCACCCACCCTCCCTTCCTATTATTAGAGTTATGTACAGTAGTTAACTACCTTTGTAATTAGCACGCGAAGTATCATAAAAGTCTTATCAGATCAAGAGGAGAATAGTAGGTAAAAGTGTACATAGCGTCCGCAGATATGGACCAATTAAGCCAGGAACTGAAGCTATCGTTGCTAAGAGTATTACCAGTAATCTGCGAACAGGGGAAGCCCTACAGTGCGCTAGAACGAGCATAATAACAAAAATGAAAATCAAAGCTTTTTAGCTCGAGTTGGGACCAAAACACAAAACACGTCTCTCTGACTCCATCCCAACACCAATGTACGTTCTTTCGAAGCAGCTTGGTCAGAGGTGCCTTTTTCGCAAAGTCCTGGATGAACATCCTTAAGACTCCACATGTCCCAAGGAATCCTCGAACATCGGAGACATTTTCGAACCTCTGCCCGCTGGTAATAACTTTGACTTTACTCTTGTCAGGCTTCCTCCCTTCATAGCTGCAGACATGTCCCACCACCATGAATTCGTCGGCGCACAATATCTTGTCACCACGTCGAAGGGTCTCCCAAGTAGTATATCATAGGCATGATTCTCTATGACATGTACCTGTAGATAAACAGTCATATGCCCAAAATCGAACGGAACATCACAACAGATACCCAAAGACTTCTCCACTTGACCGTTCGCCGACTGCATGTATATCACCACAGAGGGGTCCCAGCTAAGTCCTAACTCCATAGCTCTTGCTTTGGAAGTAGATACCACCTGTGAGCCAGAGTCATGCAAGCACTCAACGCGTCCTCGGCCTCCCACTACTGGATAGACCGTTCTCAAGGACTCGGATTCTCTTGCCACAACTACTCGCCTAGGCTTATCTCCATCTTTCGGCGTCTCTAGATATTGCAAGACAGGGTCGCCGCTTTGGAAGTAAACTTGAGCAGACTCCTGAGGAACCAATGGTCCACTACACTCCGACCATGGAATCTCAATCGCCGCCAGCTCGTTCACCGCCAGCACGTCTTCGACTCCTGACTCTTCTGCGTTCTCAATTGACTCATCTGAGGTCGGGTACTCCTCAGAGATGTCGTTCTCTTTAACTGAAACATCCTCGGACTCTTCAGGAAGAATAGGGGTAACCTCCTGAATCACCGACTAGTTCTTCACTCGCAACTACCATCGTAGCTTCTTCCACAAAATCGAATACCCTGCTCAGCAAGTTCTGCTGCGCTGTGGGCACTCTTCTCATCGTCAACTTTCTTCGAACTCCTTCTCTAACACTCTTCGACACTGCCATCAAGTCATTGACTGTCATGCCCACCTCCGCAGAAAGAATCTTCTCCACCATCTTGTCTATGA
The DNA here is from genome assembly GCA_004369135.1 of Dendrothele bispora CBS 962.96. Lineage (NCBI taxonomy): Eukaryota > Fungi > Basidiomycota > Agaricomycetes > Agaricales > Dendrothele > Dendrothele bispora. The sequence goes on from ML179348.1 coordinate 11,692, forward strand.
TGGCTTCGTCTTCGATTTCTGCCTTAGTATGGTGGTGTGTAACTCTTCGACCACTTGTTCATCGAAGAGAAGTTCTCATCGTCGCCTCCAGTCTTATACCTATTGGTATTCCAAGACGATGGCTCAAATCGAACAGTCTTCCCTTCTTTCTCTTTAACTCCTCCAGCAAACGCAGGTTGTGCAGTAGGTCCAGGTTTGGCCATACTAGTCACGTCTTTGACCCCTTGGAACGGCGCCGCTGGCACTCTCCTCCCATTCACTGTAGGTTCCAGCTCTACACCATCGAACTTCTTTTGAGGAATTTTATATTTATATGGGGTTTTCTTTTCTACTCTGTCAGACTCTTCTCTATCGTCGGCTCTGCCACCCAACACATTTGCTGGAGGCTTCGACCCAACTTTCTCTTTTGACTGTGTATCAGTTCTCCGGAGGCTTCCTAGGTGAAGCAGTCGTCAATCGCCTAGTGCCTGCCATCATCGAACTCTCTATTTTCTCTGTTTGTTCGCAGAGCCTACCCCGTTCACAAGGTTCTCCTCGGAGTGGGTAGCTGGTACAAACATCCCAGGATGATCAGGGAAAGGCTGGTAAGCAGCAGCTCCGTTCATGAACTGCGACGACACCTGCGCCTGACGATACTGAGCAGTCTCTCTTTCTTTCTCTCTTAGAGCCTCTCTCAGCTCTTCCATCTCGTAGGAGTCTCTTGTATACGCAACATTGACACTCTGCACGGTAACAGCGACTCCCTGGACGTTATTAGCAGCATTGAACTTGTCAAGACGTTCCTTCAACGTCACTCCGGGCTCACCAGCCTCTGGAGGCGTATCTCTGCGAACAGTCTTAACGAATTTCCCTTGCATCTGGCATAAGCCTTTGCTAATATACATCGACAGCTCCAGAAAATTGGCCAAGACATGACCCTTCACTCCACAAAAGAAGCAATTGTCGTTCGCCGACGGTAGTCTCTGGTTTCCGGCATTGAACTGTGGCTGTGGTGGCGCTGGGGCGCCTCCACCAGGTCTCTGCTGGGCATACTGAGCAGATGCAACTTGGGGCACCGACTGAGGCAGATAAGACTGACCATACCCAACAGGAGTCGCTAGCATCGGCACCTGGTAAGGGTGCATCTGCCATGACATCTGTTGGAGCTGTCTTTGCCAAGTTGAGTTCTGTTCCTCCATATGATTTCTCCACTCTTTTTCTGACGACTGTTTCAGTGACAACATCCTCTCTTCAAAATCCTTGCGGGTCTCTTGGAGCTGAGTCGTCGACTTCTTGAACAGTTGTTCATTATTTTGATTCGAGGTTTTGATTTCAGCCCGAGTCTCTGCGAGGTCAGACTTAATCTGCATAACCTCTTTCTTTACAGCTCTCAACCCATCACTACCAGAGATGACATGATCAGACCTCGAAGCCTGTTCCAATCTGACACCTCCACGGATTGCCGACTGAGGTTTATGCCTAGAGGCGAGCTCCACAGCAGTCTTGATAATGTCATCACTCATATACATGTGCTCTGGGTCTTTCACACCTCCTTTTTCATTCTTTATCTCTTTTCCTAGAGTGAAGAGGCGATCTATGATGCGCGCTCTAAAATCAGAGTTGAGTCGCTCTAGGAACAACTCGCCCTTTTCTCTATCAGTGATCTTGTCCTCTGGAAGTCTCTTCACTCCAGAGTCGAAGTACATCCTGTACACACCGAGGCCCCTCTCGTCAGTCTCGGGGATGTCTCTGAATTCTCGGAGACTCTTCCTAAACCTGGCAAGTGTATTCTGGGTTTCCTCGTTGATCTCAGGGTAGTACGTCGCTAACAAGTCTCTGCAAGCTTGGTACGTCTTCACCTCCATTTTCAACTGGTCAAACAGCATCTTCCACATCCTCCTCACAGCTAGGTCTAAGTACCTCAACAACCATTCAATCTTCGTAGCATTGTCGGTGATGTTGCTATGCTTCAGTAGCACCTCCACCAATTCAATGTACTCGACGACTAGTTCTGGGTCTTTAGCACTTTCTGCAGAGAGGGTAGGAGCACCTTGGCCTTTTGGCACGGGCATAGCTGGTTTGGTAGACATAGTTGAAGCTGGAGTCTCTGGAGACGACGCACCGGGAATTTCTTGGGTAGTAGAAGAAGGAATATTGGATAACTGGGGATTGGTAACAGACAAAAGGACAGGGGGTACCACAGACAAATCGCTGGGCACAGGGGATAAAGGGGTACTAGATTTGCTTGATGTGCTTGTAACAGAAGGGGGTCGACTCGGAATAAATCCGCTGTCAGTCGGAGTAGACTCTTCGAACGGGGTAGGAGGTGGAGTAGGAGTACACTCCTCGGCGGTGAAGAAGGTAGTCGGAGGCGGAGGGGCAACGTTTAGATTGTTCAGTAGCTGTAGACGACGATGTAGATAATATGCAACGTCAACTCGAAAGTCTTCGCCTCCCGAGATACTGTGTTGGGTACGACGAGCAAACTGTATAACAGCCTGGTCAACTGCTGCCTGATGGTCTGTGCGCTGCGTCTCGTCTGCAATCTTCTGCAACACTCGTCGATGAACTCGAACCATCGATAGGTAGACGTCTACGTCTAAGAGATGACTAGACAGGGGAACTATCCAAGCTGAAGATGATGAAGAAATCTTTAAACAAACAGCGACGACCAAAGTTTTGACGTCGGCGACTACTTTTTCAACGACAAGACGATCGTTCCAATAGATCCAATGTGCACACTAATAAACCCTCAGGTGTGGGCTCCAATTTTGAGACGCTGAGTGAAGCTCAGCAGCGAGAAATACTCTCAAACCAAACCTAACCAACAACTTAACTTGCGAGTTCTTTTGTTGTGAGAGGACGGAACTCTGCTACTAGGGCACAACAGAGGACACTGGAATGATACAAAGCTCTAGTCGGAGACCATAGCGCAGTGACGATGGGAAGTGATATTGGAGCGGCGAAGTCAAGCTCGATGATGCAAACAAAATGAGTAGGGGATGGGGGTAAAAAGTTATAAAGATGTAGGTAATCTCTTGGGGTGATCCAGTGATTGCTTTGAGCTCTGTGCTCGACTTGGGTAACTCTTGGGAAACAAACTAGAACTCTTTGGAAGAAACTTGGAAACTTGGCAAACTTGACTTCTTAGAAACTTTAGAAACTTGGGAAAAACTCTTTTAAACTCTTTGGATTCTGCTGTTCTCTTCTGTGACAACTGATGTCCCAGGAGCCTCTACTACGAAGACCTTTACGTCTAAGCAATAAGAAAACTGGAGTAGAGGTACGTAGAGTACAGGCTTATATAGGTGTGAGGAATAATTAGCTAAGGCAGTGCAGTAAATCGCTACAAACAAGTCAACGAGGTCTTGTGATACGGTCGCCGACGGATATGTATGAGTCAGGGGAAGGGCTAGAACTGGAGACGGGAAGTGGAATCGGAACGGACTATTGGGTCGAGAGGTCGGATGGATCGAAGGGTAGGTCTACCTGCTCAGGACTGAGAGACTGTTAGTTGGTCATCGTAGAAGCCGTCGCCAACATGTAAAACTAGATGAGTAACAAAGAAGCATGCCAGTGAGTTGGTTCTTAAGAAGTTGTGCCCTTGAATAAGGCCTCGGCGTAGGCTTTCGAAGGCGTGGACATCCCAGTTGGTGGTAGTCGTAGTGCTAAGATGACACCGAGTAGGGAGCAGTAGGAGACACAAGGGGAAACGCTGTAGTTTGAAGACCCTGTCGAAGACGTGGTATCAAGCACAAAATCGCTTGAGATGTATTACTGTAAGAAAAATCAATGATACAAAGATTAGGGAGTGAAATGATCTGACTATATGTTAGTGTCCAGCGTATACTATGGACTTAGAAGACAGAAATGTACCTGGATGTTCAAAGAATAGCAAGACTTGCGGTCAAAATAGCTCTCACCGTACCAATATGGCCGGTATGCAAGGGGAACGAGAGTACCATCGACAAAACACCATCCATGACGCCACGACTTACAGGACCGTTTCCTGACCCATGTCTTGGCTTCTTGTTTCTCCTCCTCTGTTGGAAGACGAACAGCAGAGGACATGAAGTCCAGTCGCAAGACAGCTGTCATGACACGGTGTGTATAGAGGTGAACAGTCCCTTTTCCAAGGCCGGACCAATTTGCAGTACTCTGCAATCCAGACGCATTGCCATCGTGCCCAAATCGATACAGTGTTACGGCCAACTGTTCTTCAACTGGATCCTGTTGTGACAACTCGGAGTTAGTGGCAAAAACTTCATCATTATCAATGGCCTTGACAAGGCAATCAAAAGTTCAAGGAGTAACACAAAGATCATGTCGGAATAGATCAGGATGCCCATTCTTGAGACAGACAAGGAGATGGTGTAGAAATGATTCCTCACCCGTAGACGTAGCCGATTTATAAATCCTACTGGGTGAGCCTGAGCTCGAATTACAAACCGAACTGGGCAACTTATCAAGGTCCTCCCAATAAGGTCGGAGGGTCCTGCCTTGGCTCGGCAAGCCCTACGCTTGTCATGGCATCTTCGGATAAGTCCGATTCCATGCTTACAGAAGCCCCAGCGTAAATAAATAAGTTAAATCAGAAATTAAAGCTTCGATTTATAAATCAAGCTAGGGAAGGTTTCTATTACTAATTGTCTAATTAAATAATTGTCTAATTAATTACAATTTCCAAATCCTGACGCGTTAATCCAAATCAAGCTCCCGCTCTGCGAAAAGGCCATCGTCTTCCTCCTCATCCTCCTGCTCCTCCTCATCTAGTGCATCTCGACCATCGGCATCCCCTTCACCCCCCTTCAACAGCTCCGAAGACCCTTCAACCTCCTCCTCCTCCTCCACCTCCTCTAGAGTTTCATATCCCTTCCATACCCTTATAAAGCGAGTCAGGAGGGCTCTCATCACTGCAGCCTGACTGTGAGCATATGCCGCTACTCCTTCCGCATGAATATCATCATTGGCGGGCGCTTCAGTTCGCTTTTCCCACCACCTGGCCTTGGCTTCCAACGACACCAGCGAGCGACGCATTTCTTCCCGTACAAGTAGGACCTCTTCAGTCCAACGTTGAGTACGGGCATATGCTTTGCAGTACTCAACTCGGATTCCTGGTTGTCGTATGAGTAAATTGTGAGACACCATAACCCGAATAGAACGGCTCACCATCGCGCATCCTTTCCTCATCTATCATCTCACCTGTCCCTCCTTGCATCCAGATCCAAGATGTCTTCTGGTAACCGTGGCCTGACCTGTCTCTGACTTCCTCCCTCGTAACCTCAGCATCATCAGCAGCGGCCGTCAGCTCCTTGTTCAACCTCATTTCCTCTTCCATCTCCTTGCGTCTTTTCTTGCCCAAAACTTTCCGCGCACTCTTCCACGCCAGATCCGCTTCGCTGGAGAGACAACGGACGTCCGCATCCCGTAATTGCATCCATTTAACCTTCGTCTTGTCACCTCCATGAGCTCTCGCAACCGCCAACCACGCAGCCTGATATCGTTGTTTGTGTGTCTCGGTCTTCATGTCATTTCTAGCTAGCATAGCGCGTGACCTGGTGAGCATGGACTGATGTCGTACATTGGAATCGCGATAGGTCACCAAGCGACTGCGAATATGAAGATGATTTCGAAGATGTTCCAAGGATCTACGCATTTGAGCATCCCTGAGCTGCAACTCAATTCCCAGAAGCCCCGTGCGGCAGCCTTGTTCGCGTTCCGCCGGAGATAAAGAAGATGGGAGCATCAAGGGAATGGATTCGGGGTTTTCATCCAATACTGAATTGTCTGCTTTGCCTGGAGAATTCACCTGCCGTTTAGACAAGGCCTGTAGTGCTGCTGGGGTATATGTGGCCTGTATAGCACGGAATCTGCCAATGGCACGGCTCAAACGCGTCCGTCGTTCGATTATCGTTGTCAGCTGTTTTGCTGTCGTATGAGCATTGTTTTTGACGTCTTGTGCAAGCCGGCGTCTATGGTCAAAAGGTATATCAACCTGACCGAATAGTTATAAAGAAAAGTGCGATGATAACGTACTGTTGTTCCTCAAGTTTGAGCCCATGCGAAATGAAGGCACTGGGAGTAACATGATGGATTGAAGGAACCCCTGCATTGGCGTCCTCTTGCTCCTTCTCCGCTAGGGTTAGTCGTACTTTGTGCTCGGTCATGCCTGTCCACACACGCAAATGAGAAACAGAATAGAACAGAAAGACAAGAAACGCACCCAACTGCTTCAGCTCGAAAGGATTAAAATCCTTCTGACCTTTCTCCCAATCTCTGACCATTTTGATCCATTTTCCCGCATTATCTCCCTGTTGTTCAGTAAACTCCTCCAGTGACCTGCGTTGAGCATTGCGTTCGGCTACCGCGTTATGGAGACGTTTCCAGAGAATTTTTCCTAAAAACCATGTTAGTAACGTGATAAAACTAATTGTTTGATGAGGCTTACCTAGGGCAATCGTTTTCATCCAATTCCAGTGGTGTAAATGATCGTCGAGTGTATCATGACGCGTCCCGGGGCCCATCTCACGGGTACTGGTAGAAACGGGTCCAATATTAGCCCAAGGACGTTCGATACCTTCCCATCGGTTCGTCCGACGCCTGGGGTATAGTTGAGGGAAAAGTTGAGTTGACAATTGAGGTTGTGACCGTGGATATGGAGTTTGGGGATGACGTAGTCCATCGTACGCGCAGGAACATCAACACGAACTAGTTCAGGCATACTTTCCATGCGTTTGGCGAGATGCTTGTGCCATTGACAGACGATGTCATACGAATTGACGCAGTGAAGATGAGGATGGACATGGCAAAGAATAGATCCATACGCGTAATCCATATTCGCGTATCTGCACCTGACTCAGAAACCGTGTCACGTGAGCTCAAAAACGAACCACTTACCTCTCTCCCTTCTGTAGGTCTACTGCGCCAGTCCTTTGGACTATTTCATGTCTCGCGCAAACACCAATAGCCACACCTGTAGCTCTGTAGCCTCTTGAATATCTCGTATTCGCATAATCCAATGCCGCCAAGCCACTGCAAGTACTCATCTGGACATAAATTACATTCAAAGCACGCACTTCAACAAGAAACTTGGTTCCGTACCTCTGTCTGGGCTTTAACCGTCTTTATATACGCCCGGAACGGAGAATCTTCAACAAAGTATGACCATCCTGTTCCTAAGCCCGGGTCCTTTGCTTCACTTGATACCAGACGACGCTTCAATCTGAAGCACGCATCAATAGCTAAGAACAGGAAATACAGGAAGCTAGGAAAAGAATGATCAGATTTTTTCCAGTCTCGAGTGTACCTTCTCTTACCGTTTTTCAGGTGATGCACTCTCCCAGTCGTCCGGGAGATTGATACCAGGCCTCGGACATGCAATGCATTCCACCGCTAATTCACCTGGTTTTGTGTCCTCGACTGTCCGTCCATCTAGGTCATTTCCTCTTCCTCCACGCTTCAACATTAACAAATGTCTGTATTGTAAGCTCATCCGAGCAAATACTTTATAACGATCCTGATATAATTTAGCACAGCCGCGCAGGCTCCATTGAGAACAACCTACTTTTTGGTATGTAATTCCTCCGTTATTCGTCAGTTTTTCTAAACCGTTCATGAAGTCGTATACATTCGACTTCCCGTGAAGCGTCAACCGATGGAATAAGTCCAATACTCGGAAAGTCGCACATGTCTGCGGATCTTCTTGAGTAGCGGGAAACCATCGATGACGCATGCACTGTTGTCTAAAGGAGACATTTCGACCAGGGCAGTCGCAGTAATCCACCGAAACCGGGTGGATTCCATTCGTGTGGATAACAAGAAAACCAATGTTTCCTCGACGTGGGTGCTGACATTCTTCACCTCTAGCGTGCCCGAGTTGGATCCTGAGGCCTATGTCCCTCAAAAAGACTGGCTCGAAAAATTTCCCATTCCATTTCTGTCAATGTAAGTCACTGTGGAACAAACATCGAAATGAATCAGACTTACTTTGATGATATCCAGAGGTCGATCCATGTGAGCCTCTCAACAACACTCCTCACATACTAACTCGGGGGAAAAGCAATCCATACACCGATACAAAGGTTGGTGTCGGGAATCGGTCTCATAACACCGAGGGCAAACTTCGTTATAATAATCTCCGCGTCCCTCTCCTCGCACAAATTCCGCCAGGTACTCGTTCCGAAGAGGTCTCCAGAGCAGCATTGGTTCATCCTAGATACTCATAATGTCAGCAGGTATCGACATTTCGAAGGTGAATTCTCACTGATGACAGGTATCGACGCTTCACGACAACGACCTTATTCTCGAAGTCGTCTCTATCTTCATTAGCTTGATCTTTCCATCCCGTGCCGTCATCCAGGGAATAACGGCCTTCCCATTCGAAAGGACAATCCATGGAATGCACAAGCTCCGCCAAACCCTGTTCCTGTCCTAGTCGAGCGAGTTCGCGTTGTCTTTTTTTTTGGGGCGACGTTCTTTCGAGGGAGATATCATTTTTGTTGAGCCGTCGGGTGTCGGTGGACATGGAACCGATTTCCACATTTGTCAGCGTGGCAGGGGTATACAAATCTTCACGGCTGACCAAAAAGCTTCCATTGGCCTCGGTGTTTGAGGTGAGAGACGGCAGTCGTTTTCGCTTCATTTAGAATCGAGACAGAGAAATAAAGGAAAAAAAAAACAATCCAGCTCATTTTTACTTTTACTGTATCTAACGAATCTGGTATTGGTTATTTGGGCTTTTCTCCGCTGGACTTGGAGCCATCACCACCAGTTCCCTGGTTCACTAAATCTCGGTAAGTAAATCGGCCTATCTACATTGATGGTCACCTACCAGATCGACAGCAGACCCTGTCATAAGTCACATAGTGACTTATATCCACATCTTTGTCCTTTATCCAAATTTCCAATGCCTTTACATTGAAATCTACGTTGCCATCTACAAAGTGGCTGAGAATACCATCTTGGTGAGACCAAACTAAAACTTGTACTGACCCTCGCCCCGTAAAAGACCGGCTCTGTTAGTGGTGTCTTGCGCTTCTTGCTGGCCATTATTAGGTGAAGCCACCGCGTTAGACATTGTCGGTTGAAGTGAAGGTGAGAGAGGTATAAGCATCGGATATTTTTTTATCAATCCCGCTAAAACTCAGGTCTGCTGACCACATGTCCTCCTATTTTTTTAACACCTCATTGCACCTGAGTGCATCCACCCACGATTTTTCTGGATTTTCTGTTTCTTGCCCATCGGTTAAGAGTGTCTCGCACGAATCTGTCTTGTCCAGGGGTTCGTTTTTCCGCACACCCGGACCGTCTCCAATTTCCCGGTGCTCAGAAATCAACGGAACAGTCCATTTTGGTATACACATCATGGAAAAACTACTAAAATCAATCAGACTACAGATTTACGGCCCCCGTTTCATAAAACCTCATGGCCACGTCTATATCATCAGTCCCAAACATCACAGGTGATTCGTAGCCTTGCGCCACCAGGCGGAGATACTCTTGCTTCGCCTTGCCCCTGCGGAAAGGTTAATGGGAATAATTATGCCTACAGAAAAGGAGAGCTTACTGGTCTGTTGTTATCAGCCCGAAAGCATGACAATACACGACCCAGTGTCGGAACGAGTGTACTTTTTCCTTTCCTTTGCCAAGAAGCAAGGAGGAAGGATCGTGATCACCACGATGAGATACACTACCGGTAGTAGTGCCCATCAAGGTAAATGGATCGATCGGTTGACGTTTTGCTCGAGACTTCGAGGTCGATACTTTAGTCGGGGAGGCGGAGCCTTTCGCAGCCTTGGTTGGAGTTGGTGGTGTAGGAGTGGCAGAGAGGTTGGCCATGGACAACAACAATGTCGACAAATTTGATGGAAGGTCGCCTGAAGGGTGGATGGGAGAGGAAAAAGGATACACGAAGTGATCATAGTCCGAATCGTGTTTATGGCGGTGATAATGCAGACAGTACCAACGCCAATGGGTCAGTACCGATGCCTTGTCGTTAAAGCCTTTGAATGAATCCTTTGAGAAATTGATTGTTTGGTGCAAAAATCCCCTTTTACAACGAGGTCAGGTTAGTGACATATCGAGAAATCAAACACTGACCAGTCGCAGTATATTCCAGCATTAGGACCACTGACTATGAGGTAAAAACGAAAATTGATTTGGGATGCAGAGGGGATGTGGTCTGTAAAAATTGGCGGGGTACATCCACCACAGAGTCTTGAAGAAAGGAAGAATCACTGGGATCCACCTTCTTCCACTTGAAACGGCCACATTGAGGCTGAACGTGTTGGTGGACCATTATAAAGACGAATTTGATTTTTCATAAACCGCTGTAGCACTTCTTTTTACCACCATGGGAGCTCCCACCACTGATTGTAAAATCAAAAGGTTACTACATCAGTGTGATCTGCCCACATTTTTAAATTTTTTGACCATGTCACTGTTGAGCAACATTAGAGTATAGTGCTTGAGTCACATAGCTTTGCCTTCTGGCTGACCCTTGAAATGTGATGTCTGCTTCTCAACAATGGCATGGTCAAAAATTCTAAAAATTTGTGCAGAGGGATACTAAATACTAAAGATCACACTGATGTAGTAACCTCTTGGTTTTACAAAGTACTGTATCTACAAAGCCTGTTTTATTTATTTTTGGAACATTTTTTCACTTTCATCTCTAAATATTGAGTTTGAGAAGAATGTCCAGAAATGAAATTTGTGTAACTCATCAATATGTACACACTAGATCATGTTCCACATTTTTTTTCAATGCCCTTTCACCTTCAATCACTTGGTGCCACAATTTTCAAAGACCCAGATTAATAATCAAGGAGAAGTTTGTGTGAAAACTTCTAGAACTGAAAAGTGTGTAGTTTCTTTGCATCTTCGAAATGATGTACAGCACAAATAAATAATCATGACAATTTTTGGACAATTTCATTTGTTTATCACTAAATTTTTTGGAGGTACCTGCAGGTATTATAAGTACTTGCAGGTATCTTTATAATTTGATGACCTGCAGGACGGGTACCTGTAGGTGCAGATCCAGGACAGGTCACAGGTCACTATTAAAAAAATTAAATACCTGCAGATACGGATCCGAGTGGATCCACAGGTGACTAGTTGATACCTCTAGGTATAAGTGGAAATAGAGAGTCTGAGACTAGTACAAATTTAGTAAATGAAAAAGAAGTCTGTGTATTTGTAATTTGAATGGGAATTCAGACACACTTGCTTCAGCCTCAGATCAGAATAATTCCCAAGGGTACTAGCGGCGATCAATGGAAGGAGAGCCCACCTCCAACGTACTTGCTCAAGGTATGCCCAGTTCGCAATGGCCAGTGTTCCTCAGTAGGTACTTCTTTCTTCAACTTAGCTTGCACACCTAAAATAGGGGAGGATCTTGTCAAGGAACAGTTCATTTAGGTGGTCAGTGGCGTGACAGGGAGGTGTATACAGCCTTTGTAGATAGTCTTGCTATACATTTTCTTGGATGCTCACCTGGTTTTACTGGTTGTATTGATGTGTCTGTGTGTTCTCTTATGCCTTGCTGTATCTTGCTTATTGTATCAATGCTCTATCAATGTACACTCCACTTTGCTTGTATGAGTTTCTTTGTTTCAAATGATGTTGTGATTTGTTGTTGTATGAGTTTCAAATCCACAATAATTGATGATTGATTTGAAATTTAAAGCTAGTAAAGAGTTATTATCAGCTGATGCTGTAATACACTTCTAATTGTACACGTCATAATGACCACACAACAATTGCAAGTGTAGCCGTAAGGGCCATTTTAAAAAATAATAATAATAATAAAAAACAGGCTTACATCATGCAATATTATCCTTTTTGGGGTCACAATCTTTGACTGGAATTACCTGTTTGATCAGTGTTTGAGAGGCAGATTTGTCATTGGAGCTCATATGAGGCATTTGGTTTCTAATAGTAAACAAACCCAAATAACTTGATAAATGGTGCTTATAGAGCCTTCCCTAACCCTAAACCCTAACTCTAACACCCTAACACTAACCCTAACATCCCTAACCACCTAAGTAGCTAGTTGCAGGGTACAGTTCGGATCCAGGGGGGCATTTTTAGATAGGGGCATTTCAGGGTTTTTTGGGGTTCAGCCACAATGGCTACTTACGGCTATACTTGCAATTGTCGTGTGGTCATTATGATGTGCACAATTAGAAGTGTACTGCTGCATCTGGTGTTATTATCAATTTATATACAAGATGTTTGGTAAAGAAATGGTCAAGTACTTGATTATATGCATACTGCA